>BGPR01000205.1:241848-252978 GCA_013235015.1 Araneus ventricosus
GACCAGGAACAAGTTAGTGGGCCAAATGCAAGAATAAGTCGTGGATAATGTACAAGAAAATGAAATTTAGGTGTAAATTTAACAGAAGGAAATATCTTTAAAAAGATTGTGATGATTTTGAATCAAGTGTGACAAATGAGACACACAAGATAAATTGATTTTTGGTGCAAGAACAATATCTACTATTTCTTTTAATGTTAAGAGAAGACACCATGCAGGTTCAGAATCTGGAACACTTTGACCAATAAATAATGGCAGAAATCTCAACAGGACTACGTACGGGCAGCAATGATTTTAATACCCTTCTGAGAAGGCTCTGAAATTATGGTTGGTTTGTTAGCAGCATCATAAAACCCAAATTTTGAATGCTTGATCTTGCAATTTAATTGTGATAGGGTTATATACTTCTTAACTATAAAATAATTTATAATCAACGCAAATCAAATGGAACAACACCTTCTAGTAAATCATGCATTACATCTGGCGGTAGCATGTTACTGCAATGAAAATATTTTAAAAAGTTAAAAGGAAACCATAAACAGATGTATACATTGAATCCTTGTTTACTAACGACAGATGGTGCTTATACAATTGTTTTGTACGCTGTACAAATTTAGATTCTGTAAAATTAGCCTGCATATCGCTTTTATTTGCTATGCAAAAGCAACAACAACGTACATTTGTACTAAAATTAGTAACATAGCCACCTATTTGGTGAGCAGCTAAATTCTCACCTATTATAGAAACAATTCCACCTTTAACATTATGAGGTATTCCTGAAATAATTATTCCATCGGTGTTTCTAATAACTTTAGGTCTTTTATCAGAGGTTGGAGAACTGCTTTAGATCCTAAGTATTTTATATCTGAGTATTTGCACAAATTAGCTAACTGCATATCTTTCCCTGAAGAACGATACTTAGATGGGAATGTTTCCTAGTGTAAAATAAAATGCACCTAGCTTGTGTTTTGCTTGATTACCTCTTAATGGGTTAAAAACCATAAATTCATCAAAATATAGCAAAATTTGTATATTTGGAAAACTGAAACAAAGGGTTGTTCTTAAAATTGGTTCCATCATGAATATCTGACAAAATATTTGCATTTTTACTTTCCGATGTAGACATTATACAATCTAAAACTTCATTATTTTTGCAAAATGCTTGAATAGTTTTTATAATAGGTACATAGTGGTAGTTTGAAACTTGAGTTTTCGACTTGAGCATATATTTCGCAGGTTCAACCAAACCAAAGTTTTCCTTCAGAAATTTTTTCTGAGAATATTAAGATTTCATAACATTAAAAGTGGAATTTTAATTACTTGCTGCAGGATTATTTAAAACCAAGTTTAGAACCTTCTCATTTACATTGTTTTCTTTAAGAGTTTCTACTATAGACTGTTTAGTTAATGAAACAGAACCTGTTTGGAATTCATTTACTGCATTTATTAATTCACAAATTGTAGAACTGGGCAGCAAAAATTTTTCTTGCATTTTCGAAATAAATAATACAACATTTCTATTGTAGTCTGGGATCAATATTGAATTCTCCCTGAAATTTTCAACATGATTGGGAACTGATTGAGACAGTTGTACCTGATTTCTGTTTTTGACATGTGTTAAGATCTCACTTAAAATCATTTAACACATAACAAGAGTGATACCTTGACAAATGTGACTTAAAAGAAGAATAAACTGCATATTTCAGCTGACAATTCTTTAGAGGGCAGAAAATAATATCATGTTCCTTAAAATGTGAAATAAACTTACACTTTAGAAAAGATTTAAATCCAAATGTTCTATAAGTTAACATATTTGTATTTTTAGTTTTAAATTCATCATGTTGATACAGGTGCTTTTTAAATGACGAAAAAGTGGTAAATATTATGAGACAACTGTTGAAGGCACAAATATAATAAAAATTAGGATCATATCTGTGAACAAATACAAATGAACATAAGAAAAATCTTTAGCACACAGCAAACTACAAAATAAATAACAGAAAATGACAAAATACAATTTTTTTCAATTTGATATAACTTTAAATGTTATGCTTAAGTGATATTCTGCGATAAAGAGTAAGGACTTGACTACATCGATTCATTCTCGGATACAGTGCAGAAATTGTTGGCTTTGAAATTTCCAACACTGCAAATCTCCTTCAACATCTGAGGTAACCTAACAAAAGAAAAATTATGAAATATTGAAAAATCATTTAAATTATGAATAATGCCTTTAAGCCCCTAAAAATAAATATGCAAATAAGTGCCCTATTAGTGCATTTTGAGGGCTTCTGGGAACCCTGAATAGAGTCGGGTAAGGTAAAATGGGTTGTCAAAATATATGGCTTATAAAACATATATTCAAGATGTTTGTTCCGATTTTCATTCCTCAATTGATATTATCTGACTTTCATACCTCAATAGAGGCATTATTTATATAAACTAAATTTCTTCCCACTGCAACTTCCGTATTAAAATTTATACATTCAGTACATTTTGAATGAGCATGATCAGAGTTTTTAAAATTGTGCTATTTGTATAAATACAAAATTTCCATTAACTGTAATAAACGAAATAAGTTCAACTCGTGTTCAACAATTTTCAAAATATTTGTTTTTTCTCAAAAACTAACCGTTTAATTACAATTCTTTTGTTATGAATAGGTAGACTAAATCCATATGATAAACGATATGCGCATATTAATACAGAGATGCTTAGTAGCCTCAAAATGAGAACATTTTCAAAGTCACTGTTATTAAAACTTCTCAACAAAGCATTACATTTATTCTGCTTATTTTGTTTGACAAAATTTTCTTATTGGATAATAACACCATTTTTATAAGTCTTGATCATGATTTGTGAAAACGTGCTAGCGGTTTTAGCACATAAGATTTTTCAAGGTAATTTGCAGGGGAAGAAAATTTTGTTCCCAAAGAAATAAAAAAAAAATTATATTGTCTCAATCTTATAAACTGACACCTTGAATACATGTGTCTTTCCTAGACCTTTGTGTTTTAGTGGCTCCACTTTTGGAATCTTCTCTGAATATTATATTAAGCTACGCTACCCGTGAACGTTTTAAGAATATGTAAAACTAAATATATTTAAAAAAAAGCGACAGTTTTTTCTTTCAAAGAAAATTGATTTTTTTTTTGTTGAAAAATAATTTATATTCGAAAAATAGAATTACAGAAAAATTTCGTATATCATACCAGAATTTTTATATTTACATCACAAATCAAGTGAAGTGACCTCGTTGTTCCAAAAGAAGTGAATCCAATTTCAAAAGTACTTAAACATAAATAAATGTATTTAGAGTTTTAGGTAATGTTCCCTTCTAAAATCTCAGTTTCTTTCTCTAAAATCCCTTATGTTTGTGTGAGCAATGAAATTTAACTCTACAATGTACTTAAAAACCTGGAGTGGAAAACTACCCAATTACTCAAAACTATTGCATCTTAACATAGGTTAACTTTCTTAATAAATAATTAAATAAAAATGAAAATCATTCAGATTTATATATTTATTTTGTAAATTAATAAATATAATAATTGATCAAATTAAAAATGTTTCAATTATGTATTCGATATAATTTAGCAGCATATATTTAGAATAGCTATTCGATATGTTCAAAAATTATATTGAACCTTATACATCTTATTTATTTCAATATTTTCATAACTTGCGTAAATTTAATTTTAGTTACTACATTGTTGCTTTAGAGTTGTCCAGTAAAGAAAGAGAATAGTAATTTCTCCAAAAATAAGATCTCAGAAAATACAGAAGACATGAATAGGAAATAAAGTAGAGACTCTTTAAATGACACAGTTCAAGTTTAGGAGCTATGCAGATTATATGTCGATTATAAGTTGCTTACAATTTACTTTTTTCAATTCTTTGAAAAACTATAAATAAATGCATAGATATGAAAGTAAAAAAAAATCTAAACACAAAAAAGAATTATACATATTCCATCCATCCATATTCTTCATAAAAAATATATAATTTTAGATATAACAGTTTTAAGAAGCACAGTATAAATAATAGAAAGATGTTCAAGTTATGAAGGAAACAAAACGTAACAGGAACATTCTTTCAATTTGTTCTTATGATAACTTGATTTTGATAATTTTCATATTATATTTATGCAAGAAGTTTACAAATAGAATACAGAAAACAACAAAGTTGAAGAATCTCCTTCTTAAGGTTTACAGTAAGAGTGTGAATAAAGGTGTTCATTTAATGCTTAATCTAATTTACATGAAAACATTTGTTTAAAATTTGATACTATTTTAACTTTGCAAAAACTAAACTAAAAGACAAGATTACACATTCTATAAAGTACAAACTATATTCCTGAAAGCAATCATAATATATTTTACATAGTCCTATTAAATAATTGTAGTTTGATTTTTTGTCTTTGAATGCTTGAGTACCGGCATTTTCTATGAACAAATTTGTAAAAATAACTTATTTTTCAATACAATTGCAATCAATCAAAAAATTCTAGAATACATTTTTAGTATTTTTACAAATTTCTTTCTACACAACAATTAGCCACTAAATTATTTTGAGTTACTACAATTGGGTACTAAAGTATTGCGAGTTATACATTAAGCAAATTAATAAACTTGTGACATCAAAATATCAGAAAAAAAGGAAAAACAAACTCACATTTAGATTAGATTAAAATCTAATTCAAAGTTTAAAAGTCCAATAAGGTATCAAACACTATCCTAATGTTAATAATTATAGGGTAGATGATCCAGTTTTGGCAACCTTAAGAGAAAATTTGAAATGGAAATTTCACAGTGGATGACTGTTTAAATCATACTAGTCTTTACTACTACTATATATACTATTCTTTAGCAAATTTTATTGGCTTTCTGCTAGTTATGACATTTTTCTGAAGAATATTTCAGATTTTGAGTTATTAATTTTTTAAATAAATTACCCAATTTGCACTGAATTGGTTTTGGCCACCTCTATGCACCAGTTTTGGCCACACTAATATTATATTTTTAACAGACATTTTAATGAATTTTAAGTAAAAATAAATCATTTTTATGCAATATATAGTTTAGTACATTATTTTCTGTTATTTTAAATGTGATTTTTTTGAGGAATTTATAAAGATATGTAAAAAAATTTACCTAAACTGATTTTAGCTGCAGATTTCAGTTTAAAAAAAATAAACAAAAATGCAGAAAAGAATAATTTAATTTGGTTGTAAAATACAAACTATAATTTAATTTGGTTGATAAAATACAAATTATATATGCTTGTATAATTTTTTTTGATAAAATATGAAAAAAAAAATGGGGAGAGGAATAAACTTAACATTGCAAAAGCATAAATTTTTTTAAAAATCTTACAAATCAAGAATTTGCAGTATTATACTCACTAACAATATCCACAAATATGTATTTTTATAATTTTTAGTTACAACATTAATCAAATTCATCAATCATTTTTAAAATTAGAGCAATCCATGCATACAAAAAAAAAATATTCCTCATCATTCGAGTCAGGTTCCTCAAGTTGAAATTTTCTAACATAAATGTGAGGTAAACATTCAAAATGGAGATGTTTTTGACATTCCATTTTGAATGGCCTTTACCAACTTTAGATAGTGAGTAGCAAAATTTTTTTTATGGAAATGCTACCTGCCTTCTTATTTTTAATTGGAGCCATTACTATGTAAAATGAAAACAAACAAAACTAAATCAGTTACTTTTATTTTAGAAACAAAACTAAATTAGTTGATTTTATTTCATCCAGGAATTTTTAAATTTATGTAATGGTTTAAAACATGCGGCTAATTTATGTGTGGCCAAAACTGGCACATATAGTAAATTTCAAGTACCAGTTTTGGCCACCGCCCATTTAATCTTAAAAATAATTAATTTTGATATGAAATCAGAATAAAAAGAAAGCTTACCTCAATAACCCTAAGGGTAATAAGTTTTAGATTAATCATTTAATTCTGAGAGCTTGATGATGAAAAACTGCAAATACTTGTTCCTTAACAAAAACCTTAACAGTTGTGAGTTTACAATAAATGCTCATGCATTTAATTTTTTTACAAATCACATGTTTGAGAAAAATGAACCAATCAGATTGAAAATAGTAAAATAAGGATTGTTTAAAGTATTTGAATGCTTCTTATTAGTTGATTTGAAATTACTGGTTTAATTATTGGAAAAACATATCCAATGTGGCCAAAACTGGTGCAGTGGCCAAAACTGGATCATCTACACTACTATTAAAATACTAATAAATCAAAATACAAGCTGATCAAATATTCCCTATATTAAAACTGACAACCATTAATAGAAGTTTTCGGTAATGAGTATGGAGATAAAAAAAAAGGAAAAAACATTGCAGCAATGTAAATATATTTTAGAATACAAAGGTCATAGTGAATAAAAGTCTGTCTTTTAAAAATGATGATACATAAAATATCAAATTATTTAATTTTTGCTTTTACCATTATCTGATGTAACAAAAAAACTATTGCAAATTGAATAATTTTGACGCATTCCTTTTCACCATACACATGGAAATAAAATTAAACATATCTTCATACGTTTGTAATAATTGTTTAATAACCTAGTATTCATAATCTTAATTTTTAAAAAAAGTAAAATTTCGACATTTTATTTCAGGAAATGGTAGCAAAACGAACTTAAACTTAATTGACTTATGAGGAAAAGGTATTTAAAAATAAACGGCAATTAAATATTAAATTATTGGTAGAACATCGATGAAGAATACATTAAATGCATTAAGGAAGTGAACAAAATATTTTCATTTTTTTTCACATCGTAAAAACAGCTATGAGAGCATCGTAAAACAGCTATTAAAATGAGCTAAGAAATTTGCTAATTATTTAAAGATTTTTACGTTTAATTTATAAATTCAAATGTAATGGGGGTCGAAGGCCACCGACTCGGCATAAACAAAAAAAAAGTTTAATACGAGTGACATGAAAAGAAACTACAAATAAAGTATTCTTGTGAACATATATATGCATATATTTATTTTTTTTTCTTTCTTCGACATTCAATTTACTCAGCTGACAAATTTTTAACTTTCAATAAATGAGAAATTTTATTTAAATACATACTCACAAATAATTTAAATAGATATATACTTAATTCAACATTACCGAAAAATGAATTCAAAATAAAATTTAGTACTTACCAGTAAAATCCTGTAACAGTTCTTCAAATACCGCCAATGCGAGAATGTCCCGTCATGCTAAACATGGCCGAGCGAACACAGAAAGATGCGGCGGCACTTTGTTGGATGGAAGTAGTTAAAGTTCTTCCTCAAGTATACCAATAAATCACTCAAAATAAGGACATTACTGAAGGTTTGAAGTGTGAAACGATTCTATACCCGGATGGATCAATCCATAGTGGCGTCTGTTTTATGTATCTGTTTAGTGGGTTCAGTTTCACTTAGTGATGAAAGTTTCAGTTTGGAAATGAAGTTATATGGAGAGGTGAGATTTAACATCTGGCATGATAAAAAAAATGAATTCACTAATACCATTGTATTTGGTAGGTGCCAGAGGTTTGAACATGGTCAAATTACCAGACATATGGTAAAATGAACGATACTTTCTGAGGAATAATCTGGTAATTTTATCGTGATTCTCGTAAAAAAACGAAGTATATGGTATGAAAACCGTTTTTGCTGATAAATTAACTTTTCAGCGTTGTAATTTTACTAAACATGTTGGTAAAAAGAGCCATAATTTCGAAAACCAGAAATTCTCGTAAACCGTTACCAGAACGAACAGTAAGATTATTAAATAAATGATTTAAATACCGTAAATTTTGTTAATTATCACCAGAATTCTGGTTTTATTACCAGAAATGCCATTACCATACAAATATGGTTTTTCTGCCAGAATTTTTTTCTCAGTGTAGGTTTGATGAAGAATTTTGTTAAAGCGATGGACTGTGGAGGAAGTGGATTTCTGTATTTACGTCTGAAGTTTCCAAAAGAGAGTGAAACAAAAATTAAGGAAGGCATATTTCTTGGGCCTAAATATAGACAACTAATGAAGGATCTGGTGTTTGAGAGTAAACTGACTAAGACGGAAGCCGCAGCATGGACATCGTTTAAGGAGTTAGAAAAAAGCTTCTTCGGAAATCACAAAGCAGAAAAAATTATTCAAATCGAGAATAACTTGCTTAAAGGTCTACAAAACCATGGGATGCAACATGTCGTTGAAAATCCATTTCTTGCACTCTCACTTAGAATTCTACCGTGAAAACCTTGGATCAGTAAGAGACGAGGATGTTGAACGGTTCCATCAGGATATCTTGAATATGGGAGCTCGTTACCAAGGGAAATGGGATCCCAAAATGTTAGCCGACTATTTTTTGGACATTGAAAATGGATATTCCTCAATCCAAGCACAGTCGACAGGCCAAGTACACAAGGTTTGTAACATTTTAATATGCCAGTGCAAATATTGTAAGCTGAATATGACTTCCTAATGTATATAATAAGAGTTACTTCGTTGCTCAAAAACTGTGGGTGATTGAAAAAAACGGTTAACAGATTTGAAATCAGGGCACAAAAATGCATAGGTTTTAACCATAGCATATGCATAGGCATAAACCTTTTCTTTCTCAAGCAACATAAAAAAAAATATTTTTTTGTTGTCCAGTGTAATTGGTGCATGAAATAGTTCAAATATAAAAGAATTTTTTTATATTACGATTAGTAAGAGTTTCGGTATCAAAGATTTCAATGGCAAGATGCTATATTTTATAAATATACCTCTATAAAAAAGATTTAGTTTATTTTCTCTCTTTGGAAACTATTTTGAAGATACTTTAAGTAACAGTGATTTATCAGTTGCTAGGTGAGAACCCGGCGTTGCTCTGGATCCAAATATTTCATATGCACTCCTCTTTTCTTTTTTTACAAATATTGTCAATAACTTTCCCCAATAAACGTAAATCTCCTTTGAATCCTTTCTTGCTGAATTAAGACTTACAAATCTGGCCTTTTTATTACCTTATAACAAGTATGGCTCGAATTAAAATGAGAGAAGCTATGGAAAAAAACATTTATTTTAAACATTATACTGTTCAATAACCAATACAACTTTCAAAACGTTTCCAAAAATATACGTTGCAAAATAAAAAATCAAAAGGCAAGAAAAAGAGAGAAAAAAATGCAAGAACTAATAAATTGAAACACGAAAGTATAATATTTCGTCTCGCGTAACGTGAGTAATAATAGAGAAAAAAAATCTCGTAGAGCAAAGCAGTTCCAAAAACTTTAGAAAATCGTTAAACATCAGTTACACAACAACTTTAAATTACGCTTACTAGAGCGAGGATATTCTGCACTTTATAATAATATAAAAATTAAGGTTCTCCGATGAGAATATACACAGAAAATTCGCAAAAATAGAAAAATTCGCCCGAAATCACCATTTAAAATTAAATAAATAAAAATCTAATTCCAATTTTAAAATATTTTTTTCAGAGTTAGCTCCTACTTTTGCATTTCATAAGTGCGCCAAATTTGGCCCCAATATATCAGATGGTCTGGGTGAGCATAACGAAAATGAAAACAACACATACATACACTCACACAAATAAATTTTTTGTATATATGTAAAAGCAATTAAATGGAAACAAAACTTACGGGCACAAGTTTAGTAGTTGCTCCCGATTTGGAGTAAAATTCAAGTCAGAGAGCTCTTGAATTGTCGAATATTCGTCGCATTTTCTTGTTTCATCACAACTGAAGGCTATGGATCCTTTGAGAAAAAATGTTTCAATGTTTACAGAAAGTTTAGGCAATGACAAAAGAATAATTCAGCATATCTCAATAAAAAAATACGACACGGCATGTTTATTTTTGTAATAATAATATGGTCGTATGTTTGTTTATTTATATACTAGTATAGCTTTGGAGTTTTCATATTCACATACACACGCGAATGGGCGAAAAGACAGACAATAGAACTTTTGACGGATTTCGTTCAAAATTTTACACGTCCAAAATTCTTGCATCAATCCATATACGAAATTTCTGTATACTCTTCCATTCAGTTTGTCGGTTTTGTTAGCTATGGTGTTCTCTTGCACACAGAAAGACTAACAATCTACCTGTAGGCAGGTTTTAGCTAATATTTCATATAGACCTCCAATTTTGGTGTAAATACCAGTTACTGAATTTCATTCGTCTATCTCTGCCCCAATTTTATTCTGTTTCCGAATTATCATTTTCATAACTAGGTGAACAAGCATAATTTCAAAAATTATTTTCAAACTCGGAGAGCTCTATAGCGTTAAGTATCATAAAAATCTCCAAATCAAATCTTTCAGATAATTCAGACTTCATATTTGTTTCATCTGTTAGTTAAAAATAGTTCGTGTTGTTGATATTCATCATTTCGTGAAGTCTTGTTAGTTTATTCTCGATGAAATTTTCGAGGTAGCAAGGATGACAAAAATATTTTTCGTTTTCAAACCCATGAAAAATAGATTATGAAATCTCTTTTTGTTTAGTCATAGATTATAACGTCCAAGCTGTACTCATTTGCAAGTAAAAAAATTCTCATCTGCAATATACAAATGCCAGGAGACAAAGGTATCTTGTAACAGCACCATAGAGCGCATTATCATGGTCGAAGTGGTGTGACGTAAGTCAATGTTTCTAGAGGTGGTGGTCACTCGGTGCTATATCTGGGTTACAAGTGTATCAACAAAAGTACGCCAATGGAACTGCTATAAAATTCCTTGGGTGCGTCTAGCGGAGTGATTTCATATTATTGTAAACTAATACCACACCATTAGCAGTACGTCTCGATGCTTGTTTGGATTATTCGTCTGAGTCCTTAAGCTTTACACATTTCGCGATGAATCGATTTTGTCATCGATTATCATAGATTACGACGTACTCACATACTCATATATACGGTACTCACATACTCATTTGCAGGTAAAAAAATTCTCGCATAATACTATTCCTGCCTTAAAAAATGAATAATTATGTTTAATTATGAATAATACATTCACGTTCAATTTAATAATTATTGTAAATTAATAGTTGTCTATAATATTTCCCTGAATTACAGAATGCATGGAA
>BGPR01000205.1:257158-272686 GCA_013235015.1 Araneus ventricosus
AAGGACAAACTTGTACTCTTCTTGGAAGTGGAGGGAGACCAAATTTTATTTATCTACATTCTTGCATTTTTGAATTATCGAATTAAGATATCCACGAATAGACACACTGACAAATAGTCTAAACTTTGAGTTGGTGTCAGATTTGATACGCTTCTATAACTCTGGAAACAAAATCTAATACTGTTAGTGCATATAGGACGTTGCGAATTTTAGTTCTATGCACATGCAACCGAAAGCACATGCAATTTCGCCCAACATTTGAATAGTACACAATTCCATTATTCTAGTACCATTATTATCATAAATCCCATTATTCCAGAATTACCATATTCAGTGACAGAGATAGATATATTAATTCCAAAACTTTTTTTTCGGACCAAGGGAGATCTGAAATATGGAGATTCGTCAAATTCTCGAGATCAAATTTTTTGACATTTACTGTCTTTTCTCTTTGCATACTACTTCATATACGAGCTAAAAATTTTTAAGTACATTTTTAATTTTGAGAGGAAATAAATCTCTTAGAAGTTGTGAAACATTTCGTCATAATATAAACATAAAGATTTCATCAACACAAAGCATTTTGGAACAACACATTCAAAACTGCCGATATTTTATCTATAGTAGTCGTTTTTTATGTTTGTTTTCTATCGTTCCTTCTATTGTTTCATTTCTTGTGTATTTACTGATCTACATATATACGGACAAACAAGTTTAGCTTAGTTCAGTTATATTAACGTTCCATATTACTTGAGACTAGTTATTTCGTTTGTGAAATAGTGTAATTTTTTGTATCTTCATAGTTTTATTAATCAACATGCTCTGTGATACCAGAAAACTAAGAAATCTGAAGGCTCATAGCGGTTCTTAAACTTGACTTTCATCACTTCGTAAGGGCCGAAGAATTTTGGTCGCAGCTTGAGGCCAGTCCCAAACTGTGTTCGCTGAATTGCAACGAAGTCTCCAACCTTGTACGGATGTGCGTTTTTTCTCTTCTTATTGTAGTTTCGGCGATTTTTTTCTTGGATCTTTAAAATGTTCTTTTTAGCTTCTCCACGAATATTTTCTCGATCTTTGACAAACGATTCTATGCTTTCCTTTTTGAGCAATTCGAGGATTTGTAGGTCTTCTTTGGTTTTCATCTTGACGCCTATTAGAAGTTCAAAAGGTGTCCGTTGGGTACTTCTTGAAACTGTTGAATTTAGTGTCCTCTGGACAGCAGGAACAAATTTATAGCATTTGGTGGGATCGTCCAATGACAGTTTGGCTAAAATCTGAATGATAGTGCCATGAATTTTTTTACCTGTCCATTACCTCTGAGAATTCCGGCTGTAATACTCAGATGTTGAATGTTTTCATTATCGCAATATTCTTGAAATTGTTTTGATGTAAATGCACTGCCTTTATCGGTTATGATCCGAAGTGGATTTCCAAACGTGATTTCCTTTTGTTTAAGTTTGTCTATGGCGTCCTTAGCAGATGTATATTTTACGCGATATATCCAGATAAATTTGGTAAATGCATCTATGACAGTGAAAATATTATTATAATTTTATTTGTAGATGTTAAAGGGCCTAAAAAGTCAACATGGTACGTGCTGAAGGGGGCTTCTTCCTTTGGGATAGGATTTAAAAATCCTTCGCCTTTCCTTCGCTTTTTATTCACAAGAATACACTGAATACAATCGGATATGACATTTTCCACACATTTTCTCATATTAGGAAAATAAAAAAACTTTGCTTTACAGCGTTTTCAGTTTTATTAATACCAAAATTGACCTTTAGAACGAATATTTTTAACAACTTCAGCTTGCATTAGTTGAGGAACTACCAAAAGATAAGAATCATTTACAATTTTATAAAGGACATTATTCTTAAGAACAAAGTCATTAATTTGTTTATTTTTCAAAAGTTGTTTGATTGAACTTATATATTCATCAGTTTGTTGACAATTAACAATATTGGATGTTATTTCATCGTGTGTTATAACCATAATAGGGTATCGATTTAAACAATCTACATGTTTCATTTGTTTACCTGTCGATGTACGATTTCGTAATTAAAATCTTCCAAAAATAAAGCCCATCTAGCAATTTTTGGTGTTAGCTGTGTCTTACTCATAGTTTTTTGAAATGCTGAACAGTCTGTTATAATTTACTGCCAACCAAATAGTTCCGGTATTTCTTTAAAGCTTCAATAATTGCCAAAACTTCAAGTTCGTGACTTGAATATTTCTCTTCTTGGGGAGAAGTTTTTTTACTCATGTGATGAATTGGGTGAAATTTATTATCATCAGACTGTTGAAGGAGAATAGCGCCATAACCAAATTTGCTGACATCAGTATGCAATTCAAGCTTTGCCCCTGCTTGAAAATATATAAAACAGGATTTTCAGAAAGCTTTTGTTTTAGAGTTCGGAATGCTGATTTTTGTTCGGGTCCAAAATAAAACTTTGTGTTGCCACGAAGCAAGTCACTCAATGGCTTACACTATGTACATCACAGGCATTTTTACTTTTACACTATTAGTTCGCAATAGTCTTTTTTTCTTTAGATTTTGTTATACCTTTCTTTTTCTGAAGGGGGGAAATATCCTGTAATTGAGATTTTTAGTTCATCTCGCTGGAAAGTTGAAGGCTAGGGAGGCCGGAAAAGATCTCTGTTTTCGCCTATGAATTTGACAATCCCACGGATTTTAAGCCTGGAGACGAGGTTACTGGCGACTCTTTTCAGCCATTCTTGTTCGAAGTTTGGCGCTGGCTTCCTCATATGTCAAGACAAATGGAGTATGAGAATATGGGTTGCTCAGAAATAAAAAAAATCCCTTTTCGGCAAGCTTGAAGGCAAAGGTAGATTCCTTTACGTTAATGTTACAAAAGTCATGAAATATTACATATTGATTAATACAGACATAGCCAATGACTTTATTGTTTCTACACATTGCAGTATTTACGCTGTGATTCAGTTTTCATGTCATTTGATTTTTTGCTATATCAAGGTTTTATCATTACATTTTTCATTCCAAAAAGTTATGATAGATTTATCGGTCAGTACATTGGTCAATTTTTTTATATCTCAACACATAATCATTCAACAGGTAGGAATCATAAAGAAATAAATATCTCAGCAGTGCAAATATCTCCTAGATAACATTAAGCCAGCCTATCTGAAACAGTAGCAAGAAATTGACTCTTGGCACGAATGAAGAAGGACTCTAGATTTAAAAATTTATTTATTTAATCTAGGTTACAATATAATTATGCGGACATTACTTTGTCATATGGTAAAACCACATGACATGATACACTTAATCACTACTAAAATGGGCTCATTTAGAGAACTCGCTGGTTACAGAGATTCTTAACATATAAGAGAATAAAAATTATTAAACATTGTGAGTGGCAAATTGAATACGTGTTTTTAAAGCATAGGATATGAATGCAGCCAATTTGAACAGCAAATTTAAATCTCCATCGACGGTTAAAACAAATACTCAGGCAAAAAATCCCAAACAATTTTAAAGTTAAGCAGATATTTTTCAATAGTAAAAAGGATAAAGGGAACTCTTATTTAATTACTCTTATTTTTGGCTACTTTATATTGATTTTATTAAACAAATCATGGTCCCGCCATGTTTAGTTAAATATCAAATTAAAGTATTCTGTCAAAAAAACCTATTATCAAATTAACTATTAAAATTATTTGATTAATTAAAATTAACTATCTACTTAATTAAAGTTAAAAAATTAATTGTTACAAAACTCCACTAAAACCTTTTTTATGCCTTATACTATATGCCAGCAATCTTTATCTTATGATTATCTAATAATTATATTAATTTAAATAAAAGTCACTGTGGTTATGTATGTACGTTCCACATCTCCTCCTAAACCACTGGACTGATCTCAATCAAACTTGTCAAACTTTTTATTTAAGAAAAGAGAAAGGTCATCTTCAACTTTTCAAAGCCTAAAAGATGCTTAAAATTTCACTTAATTAAAAATTAAGCAAGGCGTTTTTCTGCAATGTCTTTCATTTCCATAAATTTGTTTCTCTCATTTTAATATTTTTTTCAAAATTAATTTTAAACTGAATTCCTAACAATATTCTTGTTGATCAAAAATAATACGAAGAACTGTTTCCAGAAGGAAGAATGCTAAAAGAAAATTTTAAAAGTAGACGATTTAACAATTTATATCGGGATCAGTTATTGATTTATTTTCACGCTTTAAATTAATGAATAATTAAATAGTTAATTTAATTGTTTCAAAATATTCATTAAAACCTTTCATTGACTTTAGTAATTGTTAACAAAATTTGAAGTACCTATGTAACAAATAATAACGTATGAAGAAAACGGATGTTTTTAAAAATCGTCTGGTTTAATTGATATTCTCATTTTAACTGAAAGCGTTTTAGATCAGAAAAGGAATTTGTGTATTATAATATTTATACAATAGTAATTTTTACATTGAAAATATTAAACATGAAAACATTTTAATCCGGAGCAAAGCCAGGTATATCAATTAGCAGTTACAATTAACAAAATTTAACAAAGATATTAACTATAAATTAATTAGTCATAAATTAATTATATATTATACCGTATAAAAAGTGAAAGTGAATGCGGTTGATGGGAACTCATAACTTCTAAGTAATTCTTGCTGTCAAAAAACTTTCAATATAAAAGTAGTTTGTTATGATAAGGTGATAATTCCCCTAATTGAAGTTTTCTTTTATCTTCAATCTTAACGAAGCTATGGGGAAATGATAAATTGGGGGGGGGGTATTGAATATCGCTTTCGTGGTCATAACTTATACAATTCTAGCAGACAGAAAACTTTTAGTATAAAAGTTGTTCGTTATCATAAGGTGATAATTCGCTTAATTGAAAATTTTTTTCTATCTTTAGTCGTAACAGAGCTATGGGGAAATGATAAGTTGAGGAGGGGATTGAAAATGGCTTTTTAGCTCATAACTTCTAAGAAATTGTGGCTATCAAAAAAGTTTCAATACAAAAGTTGTTTGTTGTGATAAGGCAATAATTCGCCTAATTTGAATTTTCTTTCTATCTTGAATCGTAAGGGAATTATGGGAATATGACATTTTCAGTCCTCCACCATTTCCACCCCCTTTGAGCTGGTTAGCCCATCTGTGAACTCGGCCGAGATTTTCACCGTACTTACAACATATCCGTCGCCAGTTAAAATCTAATAAAAATTACTCTAGTTATCGTGTTTAAAAAATAACACGGGCCAAAGCGTTATGCATATACTTCTCTACTAATAATAATAAGGAAAAGAACATTTTGCCCTCTATTCTCATAAGTATTGGAGGTACAAGAATGAAAGAGAGTGGAAGAAACTGCAAATGACGAGAGCTTCCCAACAAGGGGTAACATGCTTAGGTTAAAACGTACTTTAAGTTAGTGGGAGAGGAGGGGAAGGGTGGGAAAATCACTTTTCAGCTCATAACTTCTAAGCAATTGTAGCTATCGAAAAAGTTTAAATTCAAACATTGTTCGTTATGATAAGGCAATAATTCGCCTAATTTGAATTTTCTTTCTATTTTCATTTGTAAAGAAATTATGGGAAAATGAAAATTTCCACCCCCCACCATTTCCACCCCCTTTGAGCTGGATAGCCCATCTACGAACTCGACCGAGATTTTCGCTATCCTTACAAACATCCCAAGCTGGTTAAATTTACATCAAAATTACTCCAGTTATCGTGTTCGCAAGATAACATGGGAAAAAGCGTTATACATATATATATATATATATATATATATATAAACTTTTTAACGAAGGGTGGGTTTGGGTTCTAGGGGTCATGATCGGTGAAGATCTGCAGAAATTTTCCGAAAGTCGTGTCATGAGAACCATTACAATAGGTAGAGTTCCTATAAGGAATCTACATAAAAATAATAATCAAGGACCTAAGCCCTTAACATTATTAATAAATACTTCTTCGAGAGAAGAAGATGATTGGGGGATGGTGTGTGACAGTAAGGATTGCTCGGAAATAAAAAAAGATTAATTAAGGATTAATCAAGGACATAAGCCCTTAGCACTATTAATAAAAAATTATTTGAGAGACGAGAAGTTTTTGGGGTTGGAGTATGACAGTTAGGGGTGCTCAGAAATAAAACGACTAGTCAAGTACCAAAGCCCATAGCACTATTAATAAAAATCTCTTTAAGCGAGGAAGATAACTGAGGGATGGGGTATGACAGTAAGGGTTGCTCAGTTTTTGTTAGTTGTATTAACGTCCCGATTTGAAGCAGCGCCAGGGATACTTTGGGACCGATCTCAAAATTTTGAACCGCGTTCACATGACGAGGATGACACTTGAGCTGGCACACCCTCTCCAATCTTCCGCACGACACGCGAGAGAGGACGTTTGGTCCCCTACGTATGATTTGGCGTGCAACAGGCCCACATACACGACGGATCTTCAGTGGAATCGGGTTTCGAGCCTGGAACCCTCCGCAACCCAAAGCCGAGATCTTACCAGCAGACCGTGACCCCCCAAGAGCTGTTCGTAAATAAAAAGACTAATCATGGACCAAATCCCTTGACACTTAATAAAAACTTCTTTGAGCGAAGAAGGTGATTGGGAGATGGGATATGGTAATGAGGGGTACTCAGAAATAAAAAGACTAATCAAGGAGTACGGGAGGAAATAAAGGTTGAGAATCACTGCTTTAAATGATTTCGCCAACTTTGTGTATAAAATAGGACACAATCTAAGGTGGTATGTTTCTGTTGGTCACTTCTGAATAAAAGCAAGCAAGCATCATTAAAAACAATATTATTTAAAATATTTTTGTAAGCTTATAAGTAGTAATAAGGTCTAGAATGGTAGATAATAATAACATGTTTAAAAAACAGATGGGGCCATGGTGGCGGCTTTAAGATCGGAGAATTAGAAACTGAAATCGATCATATTCGATACAATTAATGAACTACTGTCTTTGCCAAACAATATTTACTGAGGGTCTAATAAAAACTTTAGTGCAATAAATACTTTGCCACATATTATTATTGGCAATAATGGTCGAAATTTAAAAATTATGCAAACATCAATTTCTTTCTAGTTATCCATGCATATAATTTGAACTTGTAGGCAAAGATACTTTGAAGAATTCATCATTCATTTCCCAATAATAAAACCAAATGCCTTTATGACAATAACATGCAATCAGTTATCTGGTTAAGCATTTTGCACAACACATCAACCTCATTTCCTATTTTAAAAATAGACTACTACCCAAACAAACCCGAAATAAGCAAAGAGAAAGCTTTGATTCCAGTTTCAGAGTTATTGCTCTGGAAGAAATATTATTTTTAATGGAATCTACAGTTCAGTACAAGTAACATTTTATTTGTAGACGCATTACTTCCTAATTACATTTTATTCATGGTACAATCTCCCTAAATGACGTCTTATCCGTAGATATAGTACTGACAAACAACGTGATAACTATATGTAGAACCTGCATGCAATCGTTTCTTTTATTTTTTCTTTCTCGTATTATTTGTAAAAAAAATTAATTCAATCTATGCCACAAATATTTTATCATTTTTAAACCATCACTATTAGATGTAGTACTACATTTTATTAATGCTTATCACTAGTAAACAATTGACTGTTAACACGCTTAGTTAGATCTCTCTATCAATTAATGAATGGATAAAATGTTTTCTTCTGGCTTTGTTATCATGGAGTAGGAAGGAGAAATGCTAATTCTTAAAATATATATAAATCCATTCTATGTGTATTTATTAAGCCACAACCGTACAAAATATTAATACAATAATAGAATCATACAACTTAAGATGTTATAATAAGCGCAGGTGTTAGCTAATGATCTATTTTTCAATTTTTGTATCTGTAGAAACCTAGTGAATATAGAGGGTGATCCGTTAAGAAAAGAATGACATGAAGAGAAAAAGGTAAAATTTAAAAGACATTTGAAAAGAAATAGAAGCGAACACAGACACTGTGTTTCCATATAATACCGTATTACAAGCTGAGACCTTAGCACTAAAAGAGGCTATAAATTGGGCTAATTCTAAGGGAATATCAACATCAATCTGGAGTGACAGCGAGTTGGCACTCAGAGCAATTTCTTCCTTCAAAAGTTCAAATCCACTAGTCTAAGAAGCACAACAAGCCCTCCTTCAGAACCCATAAATGCAACTTAACTGGATTAAGACGCATGTTGGTTCCCTCGGTAACGAGGCAGCAGACATCCTAGCCAAACAAGCTACTAAACAAGGGACTCACATCCATCTTCAGGCCCCAAATGCCATCTGAAAAAAATGCTTAGGAATCTCTCTCTCAAAAAATGGCAAAAACAATGGGATTCAGGAGACACTGAGAGAGCTATTTTTAATATTCTCCCTAAAGTCTCTCTAACCCAAGCGTCATAATCAATAGAATCCATCCTCTTCGCTACAGGCCATGGTCCTTTTCCCAGCTATCTCTATAAATTTCGGCTTCGTCATTCAGATACTTGCGCTTACGGGGAAAAGGGAGAACCTCTCCATTACGCAACTGCTTGTCATATTACGTTAACTTATCATTTTACACAATCAGGTGCAGAAAATACTCAACTTTGGTGGAAACACTTACTATTAAATAAACTATCAAGGATAAAAATAGCGAAACTGATATATTTTCTCAATTACAATGAGAACCTCATAAAACAGCCACCGGACGCAAACAGTTCATCCAACTCCGACTCAGATTTCTCTCCTTCACCAAGACCTCATACTTATGGACTCCGACTCTCTAGAGGTTCAATAACTAGGACCCTAATCAGTCCTCCTACAAGTTCATAGACGCAGCAAACTATTGGAGCCTGTCATTAAAACTGTTTTTGCTTCGCGAGGTTTTCTTTTCATATCTAAATACTCATTTTTCATTGTTTTTCTAATTTTCACGCGTATTTCGTCGATGTTTAAACATTTTATTATTATTTTTGTTTACTAAAGTTTCTACGCACTCCCATTCAAACTGAAAACCAGAGATTTTTATCTCTGGAGTAAGGGATGTGTCGTAAAGTGAAGTAAATTGGCAGCATCTGAAGCAAAAGAGAAGACCATCGGGTTTAACGGTCGGCTGAGATGCAATTAGAATACTAAATTTATTAGGAATAAAAGTAGTTTATAACATATTTTGGATTATAAAAAAATATGTGAATGTAATAAATAAATACCTGCATGTTACATTCATCTACAAATAAAAACTCGAATGTATTAGTATTATAATCAGTAGCATTTTATGGTCTTAAAAACAACCATCACAATCTCTATCTCTAAAATCTATATTACGAGTATGTGGATTTTCTTCATAATTAAATTACAGGAGACCCATAAATAGCACAAACTTTATTGCATGTTAATCAGAAATTGAGCAACATTAGGAATTATCTAAGCAATTTAAAGAATAAATCGTAATTATCTATACATTGGAGAAGTGATAATCGTTTATCTGATTGGAATGAGTTTTCAATATCCGGAAGAACCTTTCATCAAGAATTTCTTAAGTCATTGATTTATTTTCTCCTTTTCTTCGACTCGAACACGGAAGAAAATATGCTTCTTCTCTGCTCTTCCAATTCAAGGAAATCCAAGAATTCGGTTTTAAGGTTGCGAATGTTGGCTTCAGTGCACTCGTTCATTTTAAGTGATTGGAATCTCTTGAGGGTCTCAACAAGTGTCTTGCGTGCAGTTTCTCCACACGTATCATGGAGTTCAGCTGCGAAACATGCCAAAGTATAGGCTGTCACCCTGAAGAAGAAAAAAAACACTTGATATAAAATAAGGGTATTAAAGTAATAAAAAAATCTAGTATATTATGCATATTAGCCTTACAGGTTTCACAGATATAAGAAATTCTTTTTTTCCTACGTAGGGTCGAGTAGAGAAAAGTTAAAATTGAATTTTAATCTTATTGTGATGCGTATGTGTAATCCTCATTCTGGAAAAGCCCCACGTGTAGTTTAATACCCTAATTTTACTCACATTATATAATCATAATATTAAGTCTCAAATCTTATGTATCCCATTACAGAATCTTATTCAATCATTGACTTTGCCATCAGGACATTATAGCCCCAAAATATCGCTGGAAAACCAATCTTCAAACAATTAAATACAGCTTATCAGCGGCGGCTCGTCTGCTCAGAAACAAGCAGTACTGCAAAAATTTCGCTGGAACTGGGTTTTTGAACTTTGTTCAAATCCGGCATAATGCGACGGACATTTTAACATAGGACTACGTTCCTCCCATTGAGGTTTCAGGAAGAAATTTGATTCACTAGCCAAAACGCCTCAAAAAACGTTGTATGGGAGATCCTCTACGTCACGATAACTACATACGTTAAAAACATAACTAATGTCTTATTTTAGAGATAAAGGGTAACAGCAGAAGTTACAAAAAAAATTGAAAATCGGAAAAGAGTCACGCGAGTAAAGTAGTCCTGCGCCTTTAACATCAGCGGCTATATGAAAAAGACAGCCTCCCGTAATTTTTTTTATATTCAGTTTGTAAAAATACGATTTTCTTGAAGGTTTGCAACCTTCGGCTTTACTTAGAAATCTCTAATAATAATGATTGATTCCTCCTTATATGAAGTTTTAACTGAATATTATTTTAGAAATCAATATTTAGAAAATCATCTTTTTACAAAGAATGAGTTCTAACAATAGAAAACGAATATTCAGTAAACCAAACACGTTTTTGTCGAGACAGCATGAAGTGTAATAGAAACCCATAAATCAAGAGTTATCCAAACAACAATCAACAACTGTCAAACATTCTGAAAGGGAAAAAAACCAAATGAGGAAGCGAAGGCGAAAGTCACTCGCCAAACGCCGTCTGTGATAACTTAAGCTCGAGTACCTCTAAATTCAAAGGGAGAAAGGGTTGTTCTTTTCTTCTGATTTATTGCTCAGCTATACTCAGTCGCGAATTTTGATCCTTCGGATTGGCAAAACTCTCTGCAACTCAAGCCTGTGTCTCTCTTATTTGTTGATTGGGTTTTCTCCCTCATTTTACGTTTTTATTACTATTATGCCATTTTTGTTAATTATTAAACTCTGAAAGCGGAAAAGTAATCAAATAAGAATAGAAACGAAAGTGCAAACTTTTAAAATAACTTCATGGAGGACTGAAGTTCTGCCAGTCCTTATGGGCAAGCGGCCACTACAGCTTATGTCATTTATTTGGCATGCAGCCAGTTTTAGCTGCGTTTTCTTTAAAACTGACCAACCGGAAACTGATAATAAAAAACGTCAGAGAATAAGTCGTGTTTGCGACTGAAAGACATACGTTCAAAATTGCATAATAGTGCCAACATCTATCTATCTATGGTGGAATCAGGGTGTTCAATCTAATCGTGGCCCAATAGCTAACTTTTAAACCGGTAGAGATAAGCATATGCTTCGAACCGGAAAAATGCTTTAAATTAACTGAAGAATTATATTTTATATTGTTTAAGTCACTAAATGTACCGCTGAAAAAATTACGAAATCTAAATTTTTATTCAGCCCCTCAGACCTGATAGTCATGTTTCGTAAAATATTCTTGACATACTAATATTTTTAGCAAAAAAACGTTCGACTTATCTCAACCAAAAGAGATCAAGTAACGAATCTAAGTTTCATTATTTTAGACTAGTCAATGCATCCTGCTTCGTCGAAGAGTCATTTATTGCCGTATACTCCTATTACGACCATTGAAATGGTCTAAAATCGTCTAAAATAATGATTTTCAAAATATCATAACTTAGTCAGTTTTAGTCCCAGAAGAGTGGAACTTTTTCGTTTAAAATGTTAACATCTCGAGAATATTTTAGAAAATATGATTAATACGATGGGGAACTGTATAAAAACTAAGACTCTGAAAATTTTCCAGCAATACCTTTATCGACTCAATCAATATAAAATACAATTTTTTAAATCATTAAAAACATTTTTTCAATTCGGAGCATTTGACTAATTCTAAATGTTCGGATATTAGTTGTTATGCTACCATTAGAGCGAACACCCTGCATATTTGAAATATTTTCCCATCAAGTTCAGATATTTCTGAACTTAAACAGAGGTCAGATGAGAAACTAAGTACATGGAAAGGAGCATCATTTCTCAATCATCCATAAAAGTATAGCATGAGATCGTTTGAAATCTGACTTATAGAATTAACAGACCTCCTCCCTCCTTATAGTAATCAAACCGCCTTCAGATCAGAAATTTTATTCTTTACATGTTTCATAAAGGAAAAAAATTATTTTCTTACTTGCTATGAAGGACATTTCCTCTTTCTTTAAAAATCTGATAATGATTGCAAGAGGTTAAGAAAATGCTACACTAAAGATATATAAAATTTCTCTGAAGAATAAAGAACATTCTATAAATGATAAAATTCTACGAAATTGAAGGAATGTCCATGTCACAATGCCAAGACGTGAATTGGGAATTTAGCTTAAGAGGGAGTTAGGGAAAAGTGATGCTATCTGAGAATTATCAAAAACTATGACGTCCCACGTTCCTGTTATTTGAAAAAAATCGGGCAAAAATTTAATGACTCAAATCTGTAACAAGGATGCATGTTTTCTCATAACATATATTGATCGCTATCGTCATATGACGTATTTTAATAACTAACGATTTTCTCAGACGTCATATGGCATATTTTAATTACTATACGCCCTTGCCAGAAGACGTCATACGACGTCTTTTAATATATATAGATCCTTGCCAGGAGACGTCATATGATGCTTTCGGATAATTTCTAATTGACTTTTAGGAATAACCGCCGGTTAGTGTCAAATTGTGCAAAATTCCTCACATCGACAATGAGTCCAATGCGAACAATGTAGACAGTTTTCATTTCTGAGTTTACATCTAATTCTTAAGCGGCCAGTAATGTATTAACTGATGGAAACTTATCGAAGGAGGGGTATAAGATAGTGCGAAGCCTTTTCTTGTAGATTAAAAATGTTTTATAGCCTACTTACATGCACCAGGATTCGCTCTCTTTGTCTTCAACAGGATTTCCCAGAAGAGCCTTTGATTGCTCATACGTAGCATACACGGCATAGCCTTGTTGATGACACTTCATTGTAGGTTCAGGATCCATCACCAAGTCTTTAAAGCAAGATATGCTGGACAGGTAGTCTGTTTAAAAATATTTTAAAATACAGCAATATATATATATATGATGCAATCGCACTATTAAATGAACTTAAGAATAAAACATAGCTTTATAGAACTGGATCTAAAAATATAGTAGTTTGCTGAAATAGTGCTTCAAATTGGATTTGCTGCTTTCAATTTTATAGACCAGTATGACTGAAATGGAGCATATTTGCTGAAACATCGGTATTTCTGTTTCCTGATAAGCTACATATAGCAATAATAACACCAAGGCTTCAAGCCATGTACGTCAGGAAACAAGTCCCGTTATGGAAAATAAGAAGTGCTCTTCCCTCGACTTTTTTGAACGATGTTTAGCTTCGCATCTCAGTGAAGACAATGGAGTATGCATATTGGAAAAGGACCTCTTCCTGTGGACCGATTTGGACCAACATTCTATTTATATCCACAAGTTTAACCCTCTCACACCGAGCGAAGCAGTCCCAGGCGGTCTAAAAATCCCTCCTTAACAGCGACGAAGGACGGTTTCAGACGGTTGGCTTCTTTTGAGGGGAGGGGAGTTTCTGAGATCGTTTAGGAGATAAGCGCGTTATAGGGGAGGGGGGCAATTATCCTTGCCAACCACAGCCGATTTTCGTGCGCCTTAAGGGAAGGTTATATCAGGGGTGGGGTGGTGGAGTAAATGACCACCCGGGTTGGGAGAGTCCAATTTATGTCGCTTCCTCCCAAAAAGTCCCGGTTTTAAATGGGCTACAAGAAAAAAGTCACGTCGGGGATTAAAGAGTTAAAGTAACAGTCACAATAAATTTCATTGATCTAACTCGTTTTGCTGAGCTATCCTGTGCACACGTGCATAATATTCATAAATACTGAGGCTTGATTCCGAATTTAGGGATAGATAAAAATCTCATGTTCGGAATCTTTAGAGTTTACAATACTTTATCTTTGTCTATTTCGCAGATGGCAAAGTGAAACACAGCAAATGCGACTCCAATTTACATTGCATTTAAACTTGTAATTATATTTTTCAAATTTAATGTCTGTCTATATTTTTTAGAATTATGTTTATTTTTATCCAGTCAAAAATATTAATAAATACTTATTTTATACAATTATATTTAATGAAGTAATAAAAGCTTTAATAATATGTATTTCTAAACTGTAAATAACACATACGTAATACCTTTGAAAGTTTGTAAATTTTTAATTATTTATTAATAGGAAACTTTTATCCATCATTCACATCTTTCGCATTTTTACCTAATTCCTTCTATATTTACCGAATCAATTCATTCTCACATAAAACAGCGTAGATGTGGTTCTACCACTTTTTCAAAGGTTGAAAATCTCATGGAAAAAATAAAGTTAATAGATTTTCTATACTAATTGAAAATTGATGTGTTTTCAGCTATTGTTTTCCATTTGGTATGGATTATATTGATCATTCTATAACACACTGCTTGAAATTTATATTGTAAAGGAAAATACATTTAATGTATGGTAACGCCTATAAAGTTTAAAGTAAATCCCTCTAAAAATAATTACAGTTATCTCGGAACCTTATGAGTTCATTTAAAAACAGTATAATTAAATGAGCATTTAAAATCTTAAAGGACTTTCCATTCAATGTTTATATTAAAAGTTAAGATGTTTTGCTATTACGTTTTAATTTTATTAAAAAGTATTTGCTGTAGTAATAAATGTATGATCAAATGAGATTATTTTATTTTTATCTCCACTATTTACACACAAAAAATTACTGTTATCAGAACCTTATGAATTCGTTTAAAAATAATATCATTAAATGAATCATTATAAAGAGAAAAATTTTTTAAACCAATTTTTATGTTTAAAATTATTGCTGTCAATTAGGAATTTTAAGCATAGTAGGGTTAATAGTGGAATTATTTCTTACTTCACAGCATTTAATAGCTACGTTTTAAATGCTGTGAATAAGGATAAGTTTTAAGAAAAAAAAGACAAAGAACTTAGATTCTCTGAAAGTATCCAGAAATGTATTCAAAAACTTAAACGGGTTTTTACCAGGATAAGTCAAATATGTAAAACATTTACAATCAAGCACCTTTTTTACGTGTGTCTCATTTATACTTCGCTTTATCACAGTCCCAATTAATTCGTGACAATTTTAATCACAAAGTACTTCGTTCATACGACGCAAAGCTTCGGTTATACGTCATTTCCCCCTTTCTCAAATTCCCAAATCTTCTGCCTCATTCATTATTTCTCTGTTCTTATTAAGGGGTAAACATTTCTAAGAAAGCTGTGGAGATAACACTCATTTCTTCCCTGCCATTTCTAAATAAGGGATTACCTACAACATCCATTTCTTTCCTCCCATTTCT
>BGPR01000205.1:272925-313606 GCA_013235015.1 Araneus ventricosus
CAAAATTAAATTAAAAATTAAAATACCAGTAAAGAAACTTTAAGAATATTACTTTCAGATGAATTTGTATTAGTGACATAAAATTTGCAATGGCCAAAGTTGCTTATTAAAATTTTGATTGTAAGTCTTTTCATTTATACGTCGTTTTAGATCAGTCCTTTAAAGGACGTACAAATGATGCTTAATTTTAGATTTGTAGTGAAGTATGAAACAAGGTATTACTTTCTCGCATTTCAGTGCCCGGGGTACAAATGTCGATAACGATATTTCCAATGGAAAATATTCCATGTGCAATAGCAGCAACAGTCTTGTTATCTGAAGTTGACAGTTCGACAATGTCTTTTCCTGTACATTCTTGTAAACTTTCTACTGAGCACTGCAGCAACTTCATTATGGGTCTAAAGAAATGAAATTACATAAATAATATTAAGGCAAACTGCGAATGCGTTGCAAAAATGTATTCCAATTAAAAAAATGTCATTTTCATGAAATTTTAGATGCCTTCATTTGCTTTCACTCTATAAAAATTATTTCGTTTCAACTTCTACATGATAATCACATGTGTTGATGTTTTTTTCATAGAATAGTTAATGGAGGTATTTATAAAAGATATGAATGTATCAACGTTGAACTCGAGATGGAAGTGAAGTGTCTATTCATGTGATGCTGAGCGATGTCTGGCGATTTCTCTCAAAATGGTGTGATAAAAGAGAGGTTTGCGAGTTTCAACTTTCAATTCGTTTTCTTGATCTATTATGATGAGGGTTTTTTCGCAAATTGATATTAAACTTCAATGTTTAAATAGTTATAATGAATTGCATAAAGCTTAGAAATATTGTATGAAGGTTAGAAACGATATCTATTTACACATATAAATTAAGTACATAATTTAATTGCAGTAAATTAGGAATTATGAAGAACAGTTATAAATAACCAAAATATGAAATTGTGGAAAAACCTTCATCATTTAGCTTCTCTTAGAGTGCAGGTGAAATTCACCTGACTGAAAAGCCCTTATCTTTCTGAATCTTAAAGGAATTCAACTGGAATTTTTATATAA
This sequence comes from Araneus ventricosus, assembly GCA_013235015.1. Classification (NCBI taxonomy): domain Eukaryota; kingdom Metazoa; phylum Arthropoda; class Arachnida; order Araneae; family Araneidae; genus Araneus; species Araneus ventricosus. The sequence goes on from BGPR01000205.1 coordinate 273,986, forward strand.
GCTGCCCTATATATTTGGCTTTGAAATTATGGAGGAAAAATTATGATACGTTTCGCGCACGCGCAGTTAAAAATTATTTACTACAAACGCTCATATTTCCTCGAATGTTCAAAGTATTTACTTTTAATTTTTATTTTTGATATAATTCTCCGATGGCTTTTTGTCACACATTCTGTAAGTTTCGTATAATTTGGTTGAAAACTCTGCATGTTCGAAGCAAAAAACACTCGAAAAAATTTTGGACTTTTTAAAGAAACCTTTATATTTTCCGGAATATCGATGCTATTTTTACGAAAATGTATGGAATCAATGTGCTTAGCAAACAAATCCATTAATGAAAGTTTCAAATCATTATAGTCTTTCTCTGAAACAGTTTGAGCCGAAATCTCTCTCCGTCTTCATCAATTTCTGGTTGGTTCCCTACATGCCGTCGTGACGAATCTCCAGAGTAAAATGTGAGTTTCCACGAATGTAGATTACATGATCCTCCACAATTGGTTCTAAACCATTCTTTCCGTATTAACTCCAAATTTTTCGTATTTTACGAAATTTTCCTTATTTCTTGCACGCCAGTGTATTTTCAGATGCTTGTAACGGCAATCAAAAGTGATGATCTCAGATATAGGAAAAAAAATTGTCCATTTCTCCAGCTTAGTTTCACCTCTTTATAGAAAAATAACTACTTATTTTCACACTTTAGAAAAATAAATGCAAACATAATTAATTTCATTTTTAAATTTTTTAAGAATAAATATTTATTTTAATTTATTATAGACCATTACTAGTTATAATTTAGGGTAACTTATTTATTCAATACAGAAATGCATTTAACCCTCCGTTAGCCGCATGAAATTTTGTTGCACTGTTAGGTGCGAGCAGTACATATGTTCCCCATTTCCTCTTTTTCTGCAATTATTTTATTTGAGAAAAATGTATCAGTTGTTAATTAAAGAATAAACATCTAAGAAATGCTAAAAAGAGCAAAAATAATTTGAAGTAACCTTTTCCAATATTTTTATAGTGATTGCAAAAATACTATCAAAAATACAATATTTTTTATTCACTTCTTTTAAATGCTCACAAAATGCCCAATTATAACATTTTCGAAAATATTTTTGGGTAATTTTGTCCCTGTTTCTTCCATAATATTAAAATCTACCTCTGTTACTCATTGACTTTCTTGTTTCCTGGTTTTGTACTGTTGATTTCTAACATAAGATTTTCTCTTCTATTTATTTCCCTTAGAAGGCGGGCTTTGGTATCTCTCCATAAAATTTGAAGTATAAGTATCCAACTGAAATTTTCGAAGGTATTAAGGCGTTACATATCCTTATCGATATTATTCTGTTTAAAAATTGCAAAAGCGTTAATAGTAGAAGAGTTTTAAAGGTTGCTAGAAAGAAACCTTATCAAATGACATTTCTTTAAACCATACATTTTCCGGCAAAGCTCTTGCAGAACCTCAACTCCTTAAATCATATTAAAAATGTAACAATTTGAGGTCTTATTTTTTGTTATTACCTGTCGCTTCGTCAAAAGAGACTGAAAATGGCATTGTAAATAATCAGGACGCAAGCGCCGCGTCAGGTTCGAAGCTAAGTATTCACGACTTTACCTCTCGATTCTATTTTGGTTAGAATTCTTCGAGCAATACCCGTTTATTTAAACGAATTGTACCGACATACATTAAATTGAATCTGTGTTCAAAACTTTTTAGCAGGTTAGAAACTAGAAAATCAATTATATATCAATTATACTATTATATGTTAAACTAGTTCTACAATTCTCTAGAATTAAATTCACTGGAATTATTTAAAACTTTTTTAAAAATTAAACGAAGCAAAGTGTCAGAATTTCACATAGGAAGTATAATAAGCCTTGAAGAAAGTAAGCATTATTACGGAAACAGCCACAGAAGAAGAATGATCAACTGGCAATTCCTGATACACGATTAGGCGCTTTGGGTAACCTGTCGCTCATGCATCTTCGTGTTCTCTTATCTCCCGTGCACTGGCATTTTGAACTTGAGTGACCGTACAATATTGTTCCCGAGTATTTCAAGGAAAAATAGTGAAAATTTGACCTCTAAACAATAAATGGAATTTAAAGCGCAGCGTTTTGAAAACTAATGGGGAACACCTCTACCCCACGTGACTAACGGAGGATTAAATATTATAAGGTAGGTGAGCCAAAGGTGGCCATCCTCAAAGCCAAAGGTGACTTTGAGGATTTTTTAAAATTTTCTGGTTAGGTGTGTGCGGATAAATTTATTTTTTATAAAATTTTATACTTATATCTAACACATACCAAGTATACTTGTTTTCGTAAAATAAAATTTAATTATTTTTATAACAAAATTTCAAAAATTATATCTGATGGATCACCTTTAGCGCATAGTGTTCCAAAGGTGACCCGGAGGAGGCGATCAAGGTGATCTCTTCAAACTCAGTCACGTGCACTGCAGATACAAGGCAGTAGCACCATGTTGTAATAAAAAATGAAATTAATTCTACTTTTGAGGGGTGGGCTACCTTAGGAACACTGGCCACCTTTGGCTCACCTACTTTAGGAAATCTTGTGTAGCCAATATTTTAAAAGCTGGATTTAGTGAACCCTCGGATACAGTCCGTTGAGAGTTCATTATAACGAACGGGGTTTGATTGTATATTTCTTCTGTATATTATTTAATCTGCTTCGAAAGGAAACTTTTAACATCCGTAGTAAAAGCACTTACGGGCATAACCTAACCAGTTGCTCTTCAGTTGTAGGCATCCAGTGGATCCTCTCTAGTTCTCTCTTCAATTCCAAATCTCGACATTTGTCTGCATCGCAGTTTTCATAGAATCCCATAACCACAGAGCCTAGAAGGTAAAAAACTTTTATAAAATAACCAAAGCAGTAAAAATTTTTTTCATGTTAAATAACCAATGCTAAGGAATCAACGATTATATTTTTTGTAGCAAATATTAGTATATAAATATATTTAATTCGCTCCTTTTATTAACTGTTGGCATCCAGTTAATGAAAAGGTGGAATTTTGAAATCGATTTTTTGCTCATTTCAAAATGTGTTTGAGTTCTGCAAATCTAGGCAGTTACGTAATCTCGATGACGTTACAATATTTTTATAACTTAATTATCAATTAATCATTTAATTTGATTAGTTTTCTCATTCCACGCGAATAGCGTCATCTGCTAGTGAAAATGTGAGAAACTGATTAGAAAGTTTTGCAAGAATAATTTTTATAATGAGTTCCGAAATATTGTAAAGACTAAAAAGTAGAAAATATTAAAAAATAAAAAAGTTGTTGAAAACACCTTTTTATTAGGGTTCAAAAGTATAGAAATATTTTTAATGAAAGTATGGTCATTGAAATAAAATCGTAAATACTTGATTTGCTGAAAACAATAAGATAAAGAAATTAAGCAACAATAAATATAAAAAACGAAAATTCTTTAACATTCATTACGCGTTAAAATTAACACACACATTTAATAAATGTAGCAAATGTAACAGAAACACCAGTTTACATAGAGTATTTATATAAGCTCCTAACGTTTGACCATTTTTTCTTTGACCTCCAGATTTTTTATATGAAATTTATTTCCAGCATTTTAGTATATTAATAAAACTATGTCTGTATAAATATTTCTTTTGTGCGGCTCCCAAGAAAACGCGTTATTTAACTATAAAACTTGGCATATCTACAGCAACTGATGGATCGCGTGATTGCACTTTCCAAAACTAAACAAACAAGTGCGATTTAGTATGAGCCTTTTTTCAATGAGTTAATAATGAACCTAAACCTTGCTGTTAAATATTAGTGAAACAATGAAAGAAAACGAATTCAAAGTGCAAATGAATAAATTAATGAAAGTTTTGAAAGGCATTCAGGAAGAAGGAGTAAAACTAGGCGCATACATGAAATTATAATCGGGAAACAGTTTAGTTGCATGTTGAAAGTCCATGGACTCAAGTTAGAGAGTGCATACATGCAACTTTATAGTTCGGCAACTAAACAGTCGTAAAACCACAGCGATCGCCTTTTGATTAAAAAATCGCGTAACTCTCGTAAAGTACACGGGTTTCTACTGGAGCGCGCATGCATGCAACTAAATAATTGCTCTGCTCTGTTCATTCAAGGGGTGGAGGTCAAGACGAGCTCTGAAATTAGCGCATTTAACTATACGAATGTTTACTTAAGGGCGTTTTAAAGAAGCGTGCGCTATTCTTAAAATAAGTTAGCCCTAAAAATGGCTGGGATAATTAGGATTGATATGGAATTACTCATTGAGTGTATAGAAAGAAGGCCTGCACTATATTTATTATCAGTTATTACTTTTAAAATAAAAAATGATTTTGCATTCTTTTAATAATTTTTACTCCATTTTCTTTGTTTGATTTCTCTAAATTTCCCGAAATTTGTATTTATTTATTTATTTGGATATTTCTCAAATGTTCTTTGGATGTTTTAAAAGGGGCAGGGCCGAATTAATTCCTCTAGGAGCCCCCCATTTTCCCTACTCTAACTTCCAAAACCAGATAATTTTGCATTTATTGTAATTTAATTTCTATATAAACAATTTTAAGTTGCAAATTTTAACAAATTGAATTAGCAAAGCACAGTTGGTTCCTGTATACTGAGTATAAAGTAATGTAAAATTAAAATTTAAAAGTAATTTTATACAAAATTAGAAAAAAGGTGAAACTTTTTTAACATAATCTAAATGCTATTTAATTATAGGATCAAGCATTTTTTTAAATATAAAACATTTTTTAGCATTATAGAAAAACATAATATAAAATTTGCAAAAAGTAATTAATTAGGAATATGTTAAAATGATGTATCAAATTTAAAATTAAATTTAATCACATTGAAATTTTAATGCTGAACACGGCTTAATCAATCGCAACACATCTGCACAAATATACTGTCACTGCTCGGCTACTTTACTCTGAAAAAATTGTTGTACTTTGATAAATTGTTCCGCGAACTATTTTTAAATTGAATATTGATAAAGAATTCGAATTTGGTTAATTTGGAACTGAGGGATCCACTATGAAAATTAGATGTATCCAAAAGTTCGAATCAAGAGAAATTGGGTTTAAAAACAACACAACAAGCGATAACGACAGTTTTGATTCTAAAAACAGCCTTAAAGATTTATTTTAAAGTTTTAATGAATGCTACGTCATTAATTAATAAACAGTAAATAACTTTGATCTATAAAGCAATATTAGTTATTCCAATAAATAAGTAAGTAATTTAAATAAAGAAATATATGTACAGCACCTAGAGTGCAAAAATTGCGTAATTATTTTTTAATTAAATACATAGAACAGAAGATGAGAATGAGTCCTTGAGTTAATTATGGGCCTTAAAGATAATTCGCTGACACTCATAAGATACGGACGTATTTAGCTAACAAAAACAATTCAGAAATGAGCACGTTTTCAGTTTTGACCTAAAATTAGCCAAAATAAATTCGAATTATAGGCTTATGTACAGAACTCGCCTATTACTAGCAATGATCATCAACAAAGCATTGGATAAAGAAAGAAATCAATGAAAACCGAAGTTCACCATTTAATATAATGATTGAAATGATAGCTTCTTGAGAGAGTGTTAGCTGAAAATGAATTTGAGAAAAACTAAATTGTATCGCTATAAAAAAAAATCATTTTGAAGCTCCCCAGCGCGTGCGCAGTGCGTTTGAAAAGACAGCGAGAGCACCCAAAAATGAAGAATAGAACGATTAAAAATCGCATGTATGCGCACCCGTCGCAACTAAACAGTTTAGTCGCGGTGAAATTGCGCAGTGCAGGTTAAAAAAAAACTAAAGGACGACTAAACTGTTTAGTTGCCAAAGGAATTGCCTGTATGCGCCTAGCCTAGTAATATATTTCTACATGCATGCTGGAAAGATTTAAAAATACGGCGTTGTCGCCAAAATGGAAATTCTTTCGTTCGATTATTTGCCTAGATGTGCTTGAAACATTTTTTTGTCTCCTTTTGCGGAATTTTTAACGTTTGCCTTAATTGTAGCGATCTTGCCAAACAAACCTCACCGCGTGCTGAAGACTTACCGATTTTTTTTAGGATTCTATTCATGTATCTTGAAACTTATTTACCTTTACTTATTGTGCACTTTCATAATTTTTGGATGGTTTCATTTGAATGTTCAATTTGTCTTCCAAATACCTACAATATCAAGAAAAGGTATTTTTAGGGCCAACAAATTTATTCTCTGCTGATTTATGTTGAAGCATCTGAAACAAATCTATTATGTTAAGCCATAAACGTTTTTTCTAGGATGCACAGAGTCCTAATTGTAGCGGGAGAAGTAAGCAGGGTTTGCATAGCAAATTTGGGAGGATTGCTTCTCAAATCTTCTGGAGGTGGCGAGCGTTAGGGAGCGGGTGACAGATCCCCACAGTTGTTTAAATTTTCTTACTGGATAAATTTAATTCGATTAAATAACGTTCCCTTAAATAAATTTTGTATCTTTAATTTCATTTAAAGAAGCATTTGTTAGCTATATATATATATATATATATGAAATGTTTTCGCTATTGTAGTCGTTGAAAATAAACATAGGCCGAGTAATTAACTAATTTCTTTTTATTATCGATAGGAGAGTGGTGCACACGTGCATCTCCGTTTAGGTTACAAGCGAGAGTGCACAGAAAAATCCCTGTATTCTCTCGGATAAGGGAATAACATATGGACACGTGATCAAAGTGAAGGGAATATTGGGTATTTTTAATAAGTTACGTAGGCGTTTCAGGGAAAAAAGTCTGGTGCCTAAGAGACGCCGTCATGATTTTCTGTCGGCACGTGAAAGCAATTAAGTATTCTTTTAGTAATAAATATGCCAAAATGAGAGATTTAATATACCTCCAGCGCGGGAAAAGAACGAAAATGGAGTTTTAGAAAAGTGATTTTGGAATACATTAAGATTTAAAAATATATAATTTTAGAATTTGGAATAAAATTAAGTGAGTTTATTATATATATATTATTAACATTTAGCAGCGAATGAGAGACAATCCTTAAAATTTCTTATAATAATACAAATTTACCGTTTTGTGTTTTTGTAGTCACATAACTGTTAAAATGCAGATAACAGCTCTGTTTTGTTTCGAAATTGAAACATAGTTTTTCTCTATTTGGATTTTTACATAGATATGAGTTACTGTCATTTAATAATGTCTGCTTCTGCTTTTCGTCTTTTTATCGAGTATTAAAAAAAATAGATAAATTGACAGTAGTTGATATAACCTGACTTACTGAGGTTATTGGAGTGAGCACAGAAAATAATAGCTAAAAGAGATAAAAAGAACAACGCTGCTGCATCCAGGAAAATTGTGCTGGCAAAGATATTAAAACAATTGAAAGAAAAAACAAAATTATAATAGATATTAAAACAGAACAAAATTGACGACATAAGATTGAAAAAAACCAAGGAAGCAAGAATCCATATGGGAAACTTCGTCAATTGCCACTTTTCATTTTGGATTCTAAATGGGATAAGTTTTCTGTGGCCTTTGACGAATCTTGACTTTCTTAGGAATATCATACAGAAAAGTATTCCTGTTGCTCTTTTGAATCCTCTAAAATGAGTGACGCCTTGATAAAGTTCATCTAGTGGATTCCTTAAGCTTATTCACTATCCAATCTTAATTTCTAAAGAATTTTCCTTTTTCAGGTGTTTTTTTTGTATTTTCAATGTTTTTTTGCTTGCTTGCTACATTTTACGCTCTCCAGAAGCTTTGATTGTATTTAATTATTACGTTTAATATTAATATTTTATTTGTGTATAATTGTTGGAACTTTTCAGATGAAAGATAGTAGAATAGAATACAACTGGTGAGAGCTTTCCAACAAGGCGTCACAAGCATATGTTAAAAGGCAATCTTCATAATATCTTCATTTTTGTCCCCCGTGCTCTTAAATTCATACTACCCAGATTTGGTATTCTTATAGTCTCTCGGTTTTTTTCCGCTCAAGTGCTCTAAACAAGGAATTTTGAATTCTAACCATCGTACTTTGATTTAAAGGAGTAAAAGTAAAATCAATCGTTGATGTTTGAACTATCAATACTTAAGTTTCCTGTAGCTCAATTTGCAGTGCTTCCTTTCAAATAGACTCGTAATACAAAAGGATATTTTAAATGAAGTTCTACAAAAAAGCAATACTAAGAGGGGTTATGTCTAAAAATCTCAAACAACAAAACACCTGAACAAAAACTTCAATTTTTTTAGCAAGAACTAATTTTCATTGCTGAAAATTCACAGTTGTTCATTTCTCCAATCGCTGATTTTTTTTGCTTTGCTGTGCTCTAAATAAGGATATTTGAATTCTAACCTTCCTGTACATCCCCTCTTAGCGTAAAGGCATAAAAACAAAAGCAATTTTTGACATTTCAAATACTAATACTAGAGCTTGCTGCTATTCTGTTTGTAACATTCCCATTCAAATAGCTGCGTAATCCAAAAGATTGTTTTAAATTTAGAAGTCTAGTAAAATGAACTCAAAAGAAAGAGTTTGTCAAAAACTCGCAAACAATCAAAAGAGAACAATTACTTTGAATTATCAACAGTAAAGAACTCTTTAAAAATCACTAGATTTTGCTTATAAAAAGTCTACAGGAGTTTAATGGGAACGAAAAGCAGTTGCTGATGTTCGAAATTCAAATATTAATAAGTTGAGTGACTCTTTTAGACGACTTACTTTTAAAACAGTTGCATCATCCTAAAGATAGCCTTTTAATTCAGATCGTTAACCCTTTAACGTTCATTGGTTTCGCTGTGAAACCACACATTGAGCATTTTTTTTACTGCGCATGGGTGAAACGTAGCGTAATTTTTCTTCCATAACTTAAGAGCCAGATATATAGGCCATCTTATGTAAAAATTCCAGTTCAATTCAGTTAGTATTCACAAACATAACGGCATTGCAAGAACTAAATTGCTTTCGATCTCCAAGAGAAACAAAATGATGAGGGTTCACGCACAAATTGATGTTTTTTAAAATTGAATCTTCGAAAGTAATATTGAATTTTATGAATGTTAAATATCATAGATACTTATAAATGTGTACTATTACGTTCACGTACACTTATAAATTAAATACATAATTTAAATTGCAGTTCGATGATAACTTATTCGGAGGGAAAAATAGCCCGTTATCGTTCATTGGTTTCACTGTGAAACCACAAATTTCTTGAAAATAAAAAACGCCAATTTTTTTTCTTTTACATATTTATGATCAGCTACCTGTCTAATACGCATTTTTGAAATATAGTAATTTTCAAAACGAAACATCGTGTGAACTTTAAAGAGTCGCTAAAACACGAATTTCGAAAGAGCAGCCGAGTCTAAAAATCTCAAACAATGCAAGACCACACCAATTAATTTGAATTTTCAAAGATAAAGGACAAATCTTGAAGATAATATTCCCATAATATTTCCAGGTGCTGCTTATGAAAATGGTGCATATGTGGGTTACTGCATTAACAGGCTTTAAATATCGCAACATTCAAAAGATATCTTCAAGTTGGGGTCTCCTAGAAACGGAAATAAAAAGTGATCGGAACGGACTAAAAAGCACGATTTGTATCTAAAAATCTCACTTATTCAAAAACCAAATGAAATAACTTACATTTTAAACAATAAAAAAAACCCTTTGAAGATATGATGCCTAGATCCCTGTAAATGAAAATAAAGAAAAAACCATATAAAATTCAAATCTGAAGGAAAAAGTAGTTTTTGATATTTGATATCTCGAAATTTATTTAAAGTTGATAATGTTGTTTATTTACTTAGAGTCTCTTTTTTAAATATTTACATAAGCTGGAGAGATCAATATCGTTAACGAGTTTTCAAACAGCCGAAATTCAAAAGTTTTATTGTCTGTAAAAATCGCAGATCAAAATATTTTACCTGATTTGAACATAAAAAAGTAATTCCTTATCTATCAGATTCCTAGACGCTTTACTCACAGAGAGAGAAAAAAACATACATGATTCAATTCGAAAAAAATTTAGGGAAAAAAAACCCGGCTTACCTTGTATTGCCAAGAAGAAAAAGAGCAAATAACACGAGCGAGCCATTTTTTTCGAAGAATGCGATTCTGCTTCGGAACTAAGTAGCCAAAAATCAAAAGCGAAGCCCTTTTGAAGTATGCGTTTAGCGAAATAATATCGAAAATAATTACCGGAAATTATATAATGATAAAGAAAAAGGAAGTTTTCCAGTGGGCGTCGAACGTTAAGGTCATTCTATCACATTCTGGAATCGGATATCCTTAATCTTAATGAGTGTTTGTTAATTAAAATCATCATTTACTCACCACATTTCGGTTGATATACGTAGTAAGAAAACAGTAAAGTTATTTCTGTTTACAATTATAAGAGTTTCTAAAATATATTCGAGACAAAATGTCCAAAATATAGTCAGAGACAAACTATTATTATTATTGTTAATAAAAAAAACTTGAATTATGTTATTAAATTTGGCAGCAAGTTTTGAGTTAAAATAGTATTATGGAAGTGAAATAATTTTTCATCAAAAATTTGTATCTTAAATACGAAGATAGTGCTTGAACTTATCCTTTGAACTTTTTATTTAGAAAAAGGTTGCTAAAGTTTTTCTCAAAACAACAAAATTAAAATGATGTTTTACTTCTAAACCATTTTTGATTTTATTGATAAAAATATCGCTGAAAGTTTTTCTTAAAGGCATTAAAAATAAAATGATATTTTTTTCGGTCTTTTGTTGAATGTCGACTTCATTGTTCCGCAGCTTATTTGAGACACTTCAATAATAATCAGAAAATAATTGCGAATAATGTCCTCAATCAATAAACCTGTTTGATTCGGAAAAAAATATTAGAATTGCATTTGTGCAGGTATGTTACACTCCATTTTCCGATTTGATGATACAATTTTATAAAGTTTTCGACTCTCATATTTACTATCAAGTTGATCAAAACTAGTCAGAAACCATTCCGAGTAATCTTTTCTACAGATTCCGTGACACCATATGGAACCTAGCTTTATCTGCCCAATGTGGGCACCAAAAACGAAACTGTAAGATTTTCAATTAATTTTCAGTTAAACATTTCCTCACAACGACTTCAAAATAGACTTTTATCAAAACAGTTTAACTGATAACACAAAGTACTTAAATCATTTATATAAAATCATTCCTCAGAAAAGAAATGTATGTTGCGTATACAATACTATAAACAAATGCTTGCTATGCCGGCTTAGAATCATAATGTTTTCGTTATTATTTTTATCATTAGTTATAATTTAACTAATAACATTAAACATCTTAATAATTCATATAGAAACATAAGAGTTGCCTTGTAATCGCTATGCCAACACAGAATATTTAATGTTTTCGCCATTATTTTTATTATTATTTATAGTTTAACTGCTAACATAAAACTTCTTAATAATTTATACATAAACTTTACTTAGAACGCTTCTTTCAGTATCAAAGAGGATCGGCTGTTTATAGGAACTGTTGCTCGTTAAATCATACGTATGTGTCAAATGTCCTCCTGCTGCTGTGGTGCGGAAGTTTGGAGAGGAGGTGCTCCTAGTCATCTGAAAGCGGTACAAAATAACGAGGTACGCCCTAAAATATCCTTGGGGTTGCTTCAAAACGGGACGTTAATATAACTAAACTAAACTACCATTATCTGTTCGTTTAGTTTAATTATATTAATGTTAGTTTTTTTTATAACTAAACAAACTTCATTGTCTTTCTTCCTCAAACTCAAAGGGACCGCAAAAATGCAAACAAACTTCCCTTTTCGCGCACTGCGCACAGATGAGCGGTGAATCAAGACGAAAAAGCAAACCCTTCTCTCTTGGAATTTAAAGGTTCCAGAACTGCATTTCTACCAGCTCTGGTTGACGCGGGGCCAACTAAAAGAGAAAGATGCTCTGCGATACTATAGATACTTCTGCTATTGTTTAAGTTTCCCTTTTTAATTTATTTAATTTATTTCAAAATTTTTCTTTAGGTTGCTAAATTGTTTTTTGAATTTTTTTTTCTGGTATGCTTCCACTCCATGTCCATCTAAGCCGATTACAAAGAATCATTATGATTCGAGATACGGGGACATGAAATGGTGTTAGATATATGTGTGTGTTTATTAAGCCACAGCCATACAAAATATAAATATAATAATAGAATCACAAAGCTTAATGATTTTTTAATAATCACAGCTGTCAGTTAATGGTATATTCTTCAAAATTCTTTTGTCTGTAGCAACCTAATGAATACAGATGGTGCTCCGATAGCAAAAGAATAACATTTTTGCTTAGTGAAGGGTAAAGGGGAAAATTTAAGAGACAATTGAAAAGGAAAAAAACGGATAATCGTCAATGGGTTCAACGGCTGATTTTGAAAAACAGAAGACCGTCGGGTGTAACGGTTTGCTGCTATTTATATGTTTTTCGATAAAGTTTTGAAATAAAGTTAGAATACTGAATTTATTAGGAATAAAAGCAGTTTTGTTAAGACACATTTTAGATTATATAAAATGTATGTAAATATTATAAATAAATATTTGCATGTGTATATTTATATATTCGTCTACAAGTAAAAGCTCCTATGTATTGCAATTATAACCAGTATTATTTAATGATCTTCCAAACAACCATCAAAATCTGTACCTCCAATCTTTATATCGTCTTCGTTCAGGTAAAAGTCACTAAGTGCAAAAGTATGGTCAGTTTAAATTTGATTAATTTTGAGTCGTTATGATAAATAGTAAAAATTATTTTACAGATTTCTAGCTCCTGCGGTTGATTTAGTGATGTTGAGATAACAGGTTTCTGTCAGAAAATAATTATTTGCCAATCCTAATTGATTGCAGTTGTCAATTAAAAGGTTTTGGTACACTTCGTGACTTCTGCCTGAACATCGACGATATATACGAGTGTACCTTTTCTTCATAATTAAATTACGGTAGGCTCATAAATAACATAAAGCTTTATTGCATGTGAGAAAAAATCTGAACAGAATTAAGTAATCATTTTAGAAGAATAAATTATATTCACATTAATAAAGTTGTGAAGCTATCTTCGTTTATCTGACTGGAACAAGTTTTCAATGTCAAGAAAAACCTTTCATTAAGAATTTCTTAAGTTATCTGTTTATTTTCTCCTTTTCTTCGATTCGAACACGGAAGAAAATATGCTTCTTCTCTGCTCTTCCAACTGAAGGAAGTCCAAGAACTCTGTTTTAAGGTTGTTAATGTCTGCTTCAGTGCACTCGTTCCGTTTCAGAAACTGGAATCTCTTGAGAGTGTCGACAAATGTTTTGCGCGCAACTTCGCCACACGTATCATGGAGTTCAACTGCGAAACATGCCAATGCGTAGGCCGTCACCCTGAAAAGAAACAGCTGATATAAAATATGTGTCTTAATAAATAACAAATCAAGTATATTAAGAATATTAGTCTTAGAGGCTTAACAGATATAAAACATTCTTTTTATTACGTAAGTTAGACAAAGCATTATCCTGAAACTATCCCTTAGACAGTTTAATATCCTAATTTTACTCACATTATGCAATCGTAATCTTAAGTATCCTATTATAAAATCTTACTTAATCAGGAAATCTGCCATCAGGACATTATGGCCCCAAAATGTCGCTAGTAAACAAATTATCCTATATTTAAATACAGTTTATGTCATTTATTTGGCTTGCAGCTAGACCAGGGTTTCCCAACGTGGGGTCCATGCCCCACAGGGGTCGGTTTGATTACCAAGGGGGGCAATTCGAAAATTGACAAGTCCAGAATTTAAAAGCAATCGTCTACTGTTATTTGACTAGTACATATAAATTGTCAGATCGAAGTGGCACATTTCACTTTAGGATCTACTCGCTAAATAATTTTCAAAAATATGCTTACAAAAGTTTTTAATACCCGCAATCTTTTCAAAAAAAATGCTGAAATTACGAAACATTATTTCGTGCCTGAATTTCAGTTCTCTTAAATGTTTTGAAAATTAACTTATTGTGTTTCTCAATAATGTCCTAGAAATTTCTTTCTCAAGCCTAGCATTTAACTTTCCTTAGTGAACAATTCAATTTTTGAGTATTAAAAATTATGTGTATGTTAGATAGAGGGATAAGGCAATTTAGAAATGCTTAGGTGGGGCATGGTACAAAAAGTGTTGGGAAACACTAATATAGACCTTGATAGCAATGCGCAACAACATCAAAGAGCTTCATGCTAAATATTAGTTTTAGCTGAGTTTCTTTTTTAATCGACNNNNAAATATTAGTTTTAGCTGAGTTTCTTTTTTAATCGACCAATCCGAAACTAGTAACAAAAAGACATCAGAGAAAAAGTCGTATTTACGATTGAAAGGGATACGCTAAAAATAGTATAATGTATCTTGATGTGTATCTATAAATAAATACAAGGTGTCCATTCGATGCTTAACAGCTAACTACTGGAAGCAGTAGACAAAGGCATATACTTGAAATTGAAAAAATGCTTTAAACTAAATGAAAAATTATGTCTTATGTTGTTTAAGTCAAAAAGTGCCCTGCTGCAAAAATTTCGAAGTGTAAATTTTTATACAGACCCCGGTCCTGTTAGACATATTTCTTAAAATATTCTTGACATATTACTAACATAAAAAAGTTCAAATCTCTTGCGACCAAATAAGATCGAGTAAAGAAGATTTGAGTTTCCTTATTTTAGACAAATCAACGACTTCCACTGCCTTGAGGCTTCGTGGATGGACGAATTTTCTCAAAGCGGCCATTGAAATCGTCTAAAATAATGATTTCCGAAATTTCGTAATTCAATTAGTGTTAGTCGTAGAAGAGTGGAACTTTTTTTAAAAAAAAACATTAGTGTTCAAATAATTTACTAGTTATGATTAATAGGTAGATGAACTGTATAAAAATTTAGATTTCATAACTTTTCCAGCAATACATTTATTGACGAAACAACATAAAAAATACTTCATTCGGTCATTTAAAGCATTTTTCCAATTGGAAGTAAATGCTTATTTTTTTAACAGTTTAGTAGTTAGTTGTTAGGCTACGTGTAGAGTGACACCCTGAATATTTGAAATGTTTTCTCATCAAATTCTGATATTTCTGTTTTGAAACAGAGGTCGGATGAACAAAGAAACGGAAACATGAAAAGGAACGCCATTTCCCAAACTTCGAAAAAAGTCTAACATGAAGACGTTTGATATATGACGATAGATTTAACACAAACCTTTTTATTGTATTAAAATTGCATTCAGAAAAGAATGTTTATTCGTTGCATGTTTTATGAAGGAAATAATTTATTTGCTTAATTGCTACGAGGAACATTTCCTCTTTCTTTAGTGACATGGTAATGAGTTGAAAGTTTAGAAAATACAGCAGCAAAGGTATAGAAAATTTCTCCGAAGAATAATGAAAATTTTATAAATGATAAATATCTGTGAAAATGAAGGAATGTCCCTGACAAAATGCCATGACATGAATTGAGAATGCAGTTTACGATGGGAAAAAATTTGGAAATTTAATGGCTCGCATTTGCAACAGGGATTCAAGCTTTATCATAAGATATAGTCATCGTTAATGTGATATAATGCCTTTTAATAAAAATGCGTCCTTGCCAGAAGACGTCATATGATGTTTTCGGATAATTTACAATTGACTTTTGGGAATAATCGCACGTCAGATTGTACAAAATCCCCCACATTGACAACGTGTTCAATATAGACAACTTATAAATTTTTCATTTCTAAACTCACATCTAATTCTTAAGCGACCAATAATGTATTAACTCATGGTAAATTATCAAAGGTCGGATGCAAGATAGTACAAGGCCTTGTCTCGAATATTGCAACTGCTGTGTAGCCTACTTACATGCACACGGTTTCTCTCTTTTTGTCTTCAACAGGAATTTCATTACCCAGAAGAGCTTCTGATTGCTCATATGTAGCATACACGGCGTAGCCTTGTTGTTGACATTTTCTTGTAGATTCAGCATCCGTCATCAATTCTTTAAAGCAGGATATGCTGGACAGGTAGTCTGTTTAAAAATATATTAAAATATGGAAATATATATATATATGCAACTGTACTACTAAAAGGAAGAAAGAATGAAAAATGACTTCATAGTTATGGATCTAAATATATATTGATTTGCTTAAATATTGTTCGAGTCTTGATTTGCTGCTTTTAATGTTATAGGCAAGTATTACTAAAATAGAGCATATTCGCCGAGACGTCTATATTTTTGTGCTTGAAAAGCTGTACAAATGGAAATGATAACTAAAAGCTTTAGGATGTCTTTACGACAGGAAACAAGACCTTTATGAAAAATTAGGAGTGTTCTGTCCTCGACTTCTCCCCGCGAATTTTAGCCTCGTATCATAGTGAGGACAATGGAGAGAGCATACTGGAAAAGTACCTCTTCCTGTGGATCGATTTGGTCCAACATTCTATTCAGATACACAATTTCAAATAACAGTCATTTTGGCGAATTGGCTGAATTTAATACCAGAAGCGATTTTTTTTGTTCTATGTCGGCCATGTTTTCAGAAATGAAGCAGAAAGCTAGATTAACAGCTACATAGAGCTTAAAACTTACATTGAACTTAAAAGCTTCATATATTTTTCCAAACAATAGATCATAAATAAATACAGCATGCCTATTTACAAAAATTTACGGAAGATTAACGTTATTATTTCTCGAAAAGTTGACAGGAATTACTCTTATTGTTTAATTCGCTAACATCAATCTTTCTGAATGCAAGATCGTTGAGTTGTATTTCTCATGGTTGGCAAGCCAGATCTTCCACGCGTGCACAGAGAAAGCTGCGCGCGACAGTCATCTATCTCGTTCTGCTGAGCTATGCTTCGCATGCATATCCAATATTCGTGGGTACTCAGACTTAATTCCGGTCATAGATTCTTCATCTCAGAAAAGTCTAAAATTTAGAGATATATCAATTTCTCATGATTGGTAGGCGAGATCTACCACGCGTGCAATAAGAAAGCTGCACGCAACAGTCATCTAGCTCGTTCTGCTGAGCTATGCTGGGCATACATACGCAATATTCGTGGGTACTCAGACGTAATTCCGAAAATAGATTCTTCGTCGCAGGGAAGTCTAGAATTTAGAGATATATCAAAACGTCGTATTCGGTTTCTTTAGCGCTTGTAATACTTTCTCTTTCTATGTTTCGTAGACGAGAAATTGATGCACAGCAAATGGGATTCTAATTTACATTGCTTTTAGACTTGGAATTACATTTTTCAAATTTGTTGTCCTCTATATCTTTTATAATTATGCTTATTTTTATTTAGTCAAATTATTAGTAAATACTTATTTATAAAATTATATTTATTCAAATATTAAGAGATTTCACGATATGTTTTTCTACATTATATTATTTACATTTCTACATTATGTTACATCTTGTAAACTTATGTAACTTGTTAATGATTTCAAATTATCTAACTTTTACTGAAAGTAAAAGAATTTAAAATCATATGTCATTCAATGTTTTCAGCACCTATGTAACGTCTCTTGTCCGTCAATCCGTTCAGTGACCGGACTTGTCACTGGTATGGGGTTAAGAGACGGCGTTCTGATCTGTAACTTTTATCCATAATTCTCATATTTTACAATTTTACATAATTCCACACTTCTAATTAACAAAACAATTCATTTTCTCTTAAAACAAAGTTTATCTTGCTCTACCACTTTCTGAAACGCTGGAGTGTAGTTCACTTTAGTCATATTATCGTTCCGTTTTGAAGCAACGGGAGTTCTATTTTGTGACGGACCTCGTAATTTTGAACCGAGGTCAGAAGACGAGGATGAAATGACCCATCCGCTCCAAACTTCCGCACTACACCAGTGACTCTTTCTCGTTCATCCTTGTGGACTCTAAACCCAATGGGTGAGTCGGTGGACGTGTGTTGTGGGCCCCACACCAGCGCAAAGACGTTTGGCCACTACGTATGATTTAACATGCATCAGGTACCAAACACGGCGGATCTACAGTGGAATCATGTTTTGAACCCGGACTCTTAAGGTCCCTATACCTGACCACCAGGCCACCTCGGCCTATTTACGCTGGAAATGTAATGAAAAAAAACATTAATAAATCTTCTATTGCTAATTATAAAACTGATGTGCTTCGATTTATTATTTTTCATTCGGTATGGACTATGTGGTTCATTCTATATCATTCTCCATTTTAACTCCACCGTCCCGCATTCGACTATCTAATTCTATCTCTAAATTGTTTTGTAACGCAGTTAAGACTAAACGCAGTTTTTCGATTTTCTTCAGATTTGGTATATATGTTCCTTGTTCCTTGGATCCATAAGAATCGAAGTATTGATAAATTTTTAAAAAAAAATTCCGTTCAAGATGGCTGCCGTTTAATTGCTTTCAATGTGTTGGCGAGCCAATGACGAGTTTGGCACAATTAAAACATATGTATCATTTTGATAATGGCGACACATTTAATTGTAATTTTGTTAATACTGATAAAAGCAAAAATATAATTTAATTCTGTTAATATACTGATAAAAGAAGACACTAAATTATAGTGTGTTAATACTGATAAAAACAGACATTTAATTGTAATTTTGTGGACGCTGATAATGGCAAAGCCCTGTGTAGTTAACCCTGTGTGTACTCAAAAATGAATACCAAATCTTAAATTCTACTTTTCTTTTTCAAAACGAGGTTTACTGTTCACAGAACTTTTAGTTCCTGTTATTATAACCTTATGGATTTAATTAAAAATATATTTAAATGAACTCTTAGAAACAGAAAAGATTTTTTAATATTAATAGTTGCCCATCAAAATCTTGTAATGTTAATAGTGGAGTTATTTCTTGCGTCAGAGAATTTAAAAACTATGGAATAATTTTCCGGAAAAAATGCGAAGTACGTGAAAAGTTTCGATGAAGATATTGAGAAATGTATGCAAAAACTTAAGAGATTTTTACCATGCTACGTATAAATATTTAAAACAAAATACAGTAAAGTACAGTTTATACGTTACCAATTTATACGTCGTTTCATCACAGTTCCGATTCATTCGTCGTTACTATCATAATCATAAAGTTCTTCGCTTATATGACGCTAATCTTCGATAACATGACTTTTTCCTCTTTCTTAAATTCACAAATCTTCTGCCTCATTCATTATTTCTCCATCCCTGTTAAAGGGAAACTTTTCTTAGAAAGCAAGGGATAAAACACCCTTTTGCTTCCTGCCTTTTCCAAATAAAAGCTCACCTGCATGCACACAAATCATATAAAATAAGAAATGCACAATTGTCACTCAAGGTATGCAATACAGATACGATTTTATCAATTTTATGAGATAAATTTTAAAATTTTATTATTGTTTCCGTACATGTAGTAATTTGCTAGTAAAATCACTTCAAGATAATTACTTTTAAATGAATCTGGATTAGTAGAATAATCTTCTGCCTCATTCATTACTTCTCCATTCTCATTAAAGGGAAACTTTTCTTAGAAAGAAAGGGATATAAAACCCCTTTTGCTCCCTGGCTTTCCCAAATAAAGGCTTACCTGCATGCAAACACATCATATAAAATAATAAATGCACAATTATCGCTCAAGGTATGCAATAAAGGTATGATTTTATCATTTTATATTTTAAATTTTATTATTGTTTCCGTACTATGTAGTAATTTGCTAGTAAAAACACTCAAATATAATTACTTTTGAATGAATTTGGATTAATATCATAAAGTTTGCTAATTGAAATTTCGATTGTACATCTTTTATTTGCACGTCGTTTTAAGCCAGTCCTTTCGGGGGTATGATGATAAAGTCCTTTGAAAGACATATAAATAATGTTTAACTGCAGATTGGTAGTGAAGTATGAAATAAGGTATTACTTTCTCGCATTTCAGTGCCCGGAGTACAAATGTCGGTAATGAGGTTTCTAGTGGCAACTATTCCGTGTGCAAAAGCAGCAGCTGTCTTGTTATCTGAAGTTGAGAGTTCGACAAGGTCTTTCCCTACACATTCCTGTATAGTTGCTACTGCACATCGCAGCGCCGTCATTGTGGGTCTAAAGGAATGAAATTACACAATTAATATTATTAGGTCAGAATTCAACTGTGTTGTAAAAGTATGTTTGAATTTAAAGCTTGCAATTTTCATGAAATTTTAAATGTTTGCATCTGTTTTATGTCTATAATAATTGAATCATTGATTACAGAAACCAAATGAGTTATTTTTCTCTAAACTCCCTTTATGCTGCTTTCACATTCTAAAGAGCTATTTACATACTGACAGAGTCAAGTAAAGTCGCATTACAAGTATATAAAATCTACCATCTAAAAAAATTTATCATTGATTTAAAAAATTCAGTTACTTCTGAAGCTTCCAGCATTTTTATATTATTGACTCGTGTGGTTTCTGCTATCAGCGATTCAATTATTATAGACATAAAACAAATGCTTTTATTAACGATTATTATTGATGCGATTATATTCAATTATTAATGACAAAAAACAAATGCTTTTAACTTTAAATCGATATTCACTTGCATTGATGTATTTTCATTAAAGTGTTAATGGAGATCTTTTCATAAGCATTAATGCATGAACGGTGACCTCCAGACTAAAGTGAAGTGTGTATTCCTATGAAGCTGGTTGATGTCTGGCGATTTCTCACTAAATGTTGTGACAAAAGAAAGGTTACCTACTTTCAGTTATCAGTTTGTTTTCTCGATCTATTATCGACATTTCTTCGGTTTCAGTTTTCACGTACAAATGTAGGTAATGAAATTTCCAAATGAAACTATTGCATGTCGAATAACAGGAGCAGTCTTGTTACCTGAAGTTGAAAATTCGACAATATCTTTTCCTGTTCATTTCTATATATTTTCTGCTGCACATCGCAGCACCTTTATGATAGGTCGATTTTGAGTTTGGTTTTGTTCCGCAAGAGCCATAAATTCGACCATGCCGTGCCAAACTATGTAAAATCCCGTCGAGATAAAAGTGTAAATTTAATATATATAAACTCAATGAGAAAAGAAATTCAATAAAAAAGAGCAATGCTTAAATATGTGGATAAAAAACAACTGACCCCATAAAAGCAAAAAGGTTCATATACGGAGTTTTGCCGAGTAAAATTCATGAAGGGTCGAAAGGAATGAAATTACATAGGATATATTATTGAGACAAACTGCAAATACTTTGCAAAAATGTATTGGAATATTTTAAAAAGTCATTTCCTTGAAATTTTAAATGTTTTCATTGTTTTCATTCTATAATATATATAAAATGTTTCGTTTCAACTTCAAGACGATAATCATATGTGTTGATGCTTTTTTTCCATTGAACAATTAATGGAGATCTTTATAAAAGACTACCTGATAACCCGGAATTGCCCGGGGCCCAAATTTTTTCATATGCTTCCATCCTTTTCTTTTTCTACTAATATTATCACTTTCTCAAACAAACATTAATATCCTTTCTTGATGAATTAAAATTTCAAATCTAGTCTTCTTATAACTTTATAACAATTTTGTTTGAAAATGCGAGAAGTTAGGAAAAAGAGTATTTCTTTTAAACAGTATACCTGCAGTAACTAATAGAACTTTCAAAATGTTGCGAAAACATATTTTGGAAGATAAAACATCATAAGCCAAAACAAATGATAGAAGAAATGCAAGAACTAATGAATTAAAACACAGGAAACATATGTTTTCTTCTCGGGCGTATGTGTATAATAACGAAGAAAAAATCTTTTGCAGAAGAATGATGTTTCCAGAAGAAAGGCGTTACCAAAACTTTTAAATTTTTTTAACCTCTTAAGGACCGAATTATTTTGAAACCTATAGTATTTAGAACGAGTTAACTTGGGTTATGTCCTTAAGCGATTAAAAATCAGGAAAGTTACACAGCAGCTTCAAATTACTCTTATTAGAATGGGGATATTCTGGACTTTACAACGATATAAAAATTATGGTTCTTCAATGAGAATATATGTAGGTAATTCGCGACAATAGGCAAAAAACGCCCTAATCTACCACTTAAAATTAAATAAATAAAAATCTAATTTGAATTTTAAAATAATTTTTTTGGCATTAACTCCCTCTTGTGCTAATTTGCCCCAAATTTGGTACCATTAATTTAAACGGTCTGGGCATACATAGAGCAGAACCAAACGAATATGCATACATACTAAAAAAATTGCTATTTTTTGTATTAGATATGAATGTATGAATGTTGAACTCAAGATTAAAGTGAAGCGTGTATTCATGTAAAGCTGGGCGATGTCTGGCGATTTCTCACTAACTGTTGTGACAAAATAAAGGTTTCCACGTTTCAGCTATCAATTTGTTTTCTCGATCCATTATGAATCTTTCTGGGTTTTTCAATAAGGCACTAGAGATTTGTCGACGTATCGAATCGAGGGTTAAAGTTTCCACTTGATTCTTATTTAACAAATAAAGAGTTCTAAAATATTTAATATTGAATAAATATGAGTTGATAAATTCAACAGTCAAAATGAGAAGCTTACTCATGTTGACGTTTCAAGTTCTTTACGTGAATAACAATATAAAAACAGTCCAACACCAGTGTGACGAATCCGTGACAAAACGATCCCTCAGTGTTAAAGAACTTTTCAGATGGTCGCAACCGAACTCCTGTGCCACTAAGTATCTTCCAATGCTTGTAATGATCATGAACACTAAGGAATTAGTAAACTAAAATTTCCACTTCTCAAGCTTAATTTCATCTCTTGAACAAAACACCACTACTTTTTCTCATATTTTAGAGAAGTAAATGTAAATCTAATTAATTTCAGTTTTTAATTTTTTAAGAACAAGCATTTATTTGCCCATAACTAGTTGCAGTTCAGTGTAATAATTGGTTCAACCCAGAAATGCATTTTAGGATTATAGGAAATCTTGTGCAGCCAATATTTGAAAAATCTGATTTAACGAACCCTCGGATATATCAAACTTCTGGATCGGTCCTCTGAGGTTCTGTTTTAATGGGTTTTGAATAATTTCTTTTTATTATATTTTTGAGTATATTTCGAAAGACAACCTTAACATCTATAGTAAATGCACTTACGGGCAGAATCTCTCCAGTTGCTCTTCTGTTGTTGGCACCCAGCCGATTCTCTCTAGTTCTCTCCTCAATTCAAAATCCTGGCATTCTGTTACATCGCAGTTTCGTAGGAAACCTAAAACCACAGAGCCTAAAAGATAGAAAAATGAAAAATTATATTTAGCATATGCATTTAGAAAAATAAAAAAAATCTTGAGAATAAAACATATGTACCGTTTGTGTCTCGGCAGTCACTCAGCTGCTAAATTGCAGTTAACAGCTTTGTTCTGTTTCAAAACCAAAGGCAGTTTTTCTCTATTTGGAATTTTAAATAGATGCGAGTTACCGTCATTAATAATATTGCTGCACAAAGAAGCCAGCTCGCCGCCGCAAGTGGTGCAGTGGACAGCACATAGGTTTATCCGTTGTTCGAATCCCGGCCGTGGTAGTTTTATCCCAGGACTAGTGTTTTTAATTTAAAATGTTATTCCTTGTTTATTTATGTCACAAACAATTCTAAATCTTTCTTCAAAATTCTAGTTATAAGATTCTGTTATATACCGCGAGTTTAAAAAGGCTGCGTAACACAAGATGTGGGCAAGTTCTCGGTTCTCTTATGCTACGAGTTGCTTCAAATTAATAATTCTATTTTATTGCTAAATCTGAGAAAAAATATTTCAAAACCACAATAAAATGAAAAATTGTGAAAACAAACGTTAACGATATTTATTAAAGAAAAATCTAGGCAATAACTTTTTCAAACGTTTGAATTAAATAGTTTATGAACATGTTTTAAACTGTCGTTTATTTTTTAAAAAAAAGAAAAGAAAAATATGATAATTTCATTAATTTGGCAAATAAACAGAATGACTACAACTATTACATGCATTTATCCACATTTATTTTAAATATTACTTTCTCGTTACGCAGATTTCAATGGATAATATTTTTCCATATAGTCTGTGCCATACTGTTGGAAATTATAAATAATATTAGTTTCAAGATATCTATTCGCTTGTTTAAAAATTATAATTAATAATATTTAAAAAATTTTTCACTGGAATGCTAGACTCTTGACTGAGAAGTGTGCAGAGTTTAGTGATTCTGAACCTGCGGAATGTGCCCTATTCAAGGGAGCGTAAATATTAAATAATAATAAAAAAATGTTCGAATAAACTAAAAAAAAATAACTAATATGACCAAAATAAAAATAAATATGCATTATATATAAAAATAAAAGAACACATTAAAAGTAGATAAAAACATAAAAAAATGATTAAAAATAAAATAAATGTATCAAAAAGCAATCTTTCATTAGTGTACAAAAATGTAGAAAATAATTTTTTATCAAAAATCTTGTGGTCAAAGCTAGAATCGTAAAAGTGTGAGGCCCTGATACATAAACTCTAATTAAACTGGAATTTTATTTACATTCATAATATCAGTATTTTAATTTTTAATGAACGTTTGATTTTTGATAAAAATATTTATTTTATACTTTATAAAAGCTTGCTTTTTCAACCTTTTTCAATTTTTATTAATCTACGCTTCTTAGTGTTTAATATATTTCATAACTCATTATTATAATAAATACGTAATCTTGTTATTTTTTTCTCAAATTCACTATCAGATGGCGCCTCTCGTATTGAATCAAAACTAAATAAAATTAATGTGACTAATTGATCAATTCACTACCAGATGGCGCCTCTAGTATAGAAACAAACTAAATGAAACTAAGTGACTAATTGATAAATTTACTACCAGATGGCGCCTCCCGTATTGAATCGATACTAAATAAAATTAAGCGATTAATTGATAACTAAGCTCTAAAGGTATTGATTTTTATTTCGTTGTCTTTTGTAATTATCGTGTTCATATAAACGCGGACAGGCAGAGAATCAGTCTGGATTCCATTATCATTATAATTATCATTTGGAGTATGAGAGGTCCAAATCTTCGAAAATTATCAAAATTTAGTAGACAATTTTTTTAAATGATTATAATACTTTCTCTATGTATATTTCGCATAAAAGAAAGTTAAAAGGCCAAAAGTCTTCCAGTTGTTCTTTTTTCTCAACAATAAAGAACAACTTTATAAAGATAAGATGCCTAGGTGCTGCGTTTGAATGAAAACTACAAACTTCACTTTTGAAGGACTAAGCAGTTGCTGATACTAGAAATTTAAACAAAAGAAAGTTACTTTGTTTAAAGACTTTCTTTTTAAATAGTAAAATAAGATCAGAAAGAAAGAACAAGCGAAATTCAAGAATTTGTTGTTTGTTAAAAATCTCAGACCAAATCATTTTACTTGATTTGTCCATAAAAAAAAGTAATCTGTTACTTATCACACTCCCAGGTGTTTTACACACCAAAAATACAAGATTTAATAAAAAAAAAAATAGAAAAAGAAACTGATTACCTTGTATGGCCAAGAAGAATAAGAGCAAATAACACGATCGTGCCATTTCTTTTTTCCGAAGTAAGTGATGGAAGTTAGTCGCTGAAACTCAAAAGCGCAGCTCTTTTAAACTATGTATTTAGCAAATATTATCTATTATAATTACAGGAAATTATATAATGATAAAGAAAAAGGAAGTTTTCCAGTGGGCGTCGAACGTTAAGGTCACTCTATCGCATTCAGGAATAGGATATCCTTAAAATTAATGAGCTTAGAGTGTTTGCTAATTGAAATGTCATAATTTACGCACCACGTTTCAGCTCGTATACGTAGTAAGAAATACACTAAAGTGATTACTGCTTACAATTTTGAAATTTTCTTGGACGTATTCTGGACAAAAATGTCCAAAAAGCAGCAATAGGTGTTATTATTGTAAATAAAAAAAATACGACTGATGTCATTAAATCTTGACGACAGGTTTTGAGTAAAACCAGCATCATGGATGTAAAATATTTTTTTATTAAATTGTTATCATAAATACGAAGATAATACTTGTAATTATATTTTTAGTTCTTATTTAGAGAAAGGTTTCTGACTTTTTTCTTCAAAAAAATAATTAAAATTATGATTTTTTTCCCTTTGCAACCTTTCGTGAGTCATTTTTATTAACTCTGGAACACTACAACGATAATGAAAAAAGATGCAAACGAACTTCCTTTCATTAAGTATTTTATTAACGGTTATCTTAATTTTCCCAACATAAATCTTAACATAGTTTTCATACGATTAATAATCGCTCATACGGAATTCACGCATAAACATTTATTGTTGGGAGAATCCATCCTCTTTGTACAGTTAACCAGTGCCCAATGTCGGACCTAACCAATCAAGCAGAATGCCCAAACTTTAGTCATCAGTGCATTCATGCGTTCAGTTTCCCTGTATTAATCTTAAAAACTTACGTCATCAAGTTCTCAAACTTTTCAGTTTCTTAAAACTAATCGATTTTTATTCTTTTATTTGAATTTTTGAACGTTTATGTCGTCTTTTTACAGCGAAAACAAATTTTTTACAAAATATATCAACTTGACAAGTCACTGATATTTTATGACAAATGCTTCAGAATTGTTACATTGGTTTAGCATGCAACCTTCTTTGACGCAGCATCATCATCTCTGGATTTTCCATCATAAAACCGTGCTGCTCTTTCACTCATTAGAAAGAAATGTTTGCAGTGTACAGAGTAACATCGAGAGACGAAGTAGGATTTTTCTAGTACTCGCTGTGTGAGCTTAAAATCACAAAAATTTTATTACTTTTATTAAAATTCATTTCACGTGAAGTTATTTGCAGGACAAGTTATTCCCCGACATTAACAAATTTCATTCGTATGCTCTCACATCGGTGGTTGTCATCGCCTAATGCACGATTTACCAACCAGAGAACGAGAGCCAAGCTCGCCAAATGATGAAGCCGCACCACGAATTTAATTTGTTGAGAGTTCCAAATATCCAATAGGAATCTTTAACCAGTCACTTAACTATAAGACATGGGAGAAGATCATTAACTATCGTATGTGATGATAACAGGAATCATGCCACCTGTGGGTTCCACGAAGTACGTGGATGAAAGCCGCCAGATAAGTAAGAGTGTTCTGCCTCCTGGAAGTGGGTATAGTAATGGGGGAGGCGTGAGACCTTCCTTCAATGATAGTACGTACCTCCTTTGGGAGGGGTCGGGCCGAGGACGGTGATAGATACTAGAACCCTGGCCTCAGTACTCGAGCTATTGCAGCGGCTGTCATTTGATTTTACCCCCATACTACAGCAGAGCCGGATAACCATTTTTCTGATCACAGGAATGAATCATTTTAGGTAGATTCCTCATAGGAAGTCTTCATATTGCAATGGTTCTCATGACACGACCGGAAATTTCTGCATATATATATGCACAACGCTTTGCCCAGGTTATCTTGTGAACAGGATAACTGGAGTAATTTTGATTTGATGGCGTGGGATATATTGTTAAGATAGTGAAAATCTTGACCGAGTTCGTAGATGGGCTATCCGGTTCAAAGGGGGGGGGGGAAATGGTGGTGGTGGGGGGCTGAAATTTTCATTTTCCAATAATTCCTTTACAATTCAAGATAGAATTAAAATTCCAAATAGGCGAATTATCGTCTTATCATAAAGAACAATTTTCATATTTGAGGTTTTTTGATAGCTGCAATTACTTAGAAGTTATGAGCTGAAAAGTGATTCCCTCTTCCCCCTAACTTAAAGTATCTTTCAACCTACGCATGTTACCCCTTGTTGGAAAGCTCTCGTCATTTTTAGTTTCTTCCTCCCTTTTTTATTCTTGCATCTCTAATCCTTATGAAAATAGAGGGCGAAATGTACTTTTGACGATCAGCCATTGGTTTAATTATAACTATTATTACCCCAGTTTGCATTTTTAACAATATATTTCTCTCAGACATAAATTTTCGCACAAACACAAAATAATTGAAAGATAAAAACATAAGAATTACAACAGTATCTCGGAGATCAGAACTTCTCTTCTCTAAGTGTTGATATTGAAAACATATACTGAGCTTGAAGAATGTATAGACCTAGAAATATTTTCATTACAATATTTTTTCCGAAATAAATGGAAAGATCCCTTTGCTGAGGTTTGTATTATTGAATTTATGATTACAAACCACATTAGATTACCACAAAACTAACCCGAAATAGGCAAACGGAAAACTGTGTTTCCAGTTCAGAATCTTTGCTCTGGACGAAATATTATTTTTAATGGGCTATACAGTTCAAGCAAGTAACATTTATTTGTAGATGCAGTACTTCCAAATTATGTTTTTTTCATGGGACAAACACTATGAACATTTTCCTATCGTAGATACAATATTGACAAAGAACGTGATAACTAAATGTTAAACCTGCATGTAATCGTTTCTTTATTTTTAATTTCTTGTAATATTTGTAACAAATTTTAATTCAATCTATTCCACAAATATTTTATCATTTTTAAGTCAGCACTTTTAATTTTATATGTAATAATGCATTTTAATAATGGCGGTAGCCAGCAAACAATTGAAACTCTTCTCGCTTACTTCGAGCTCCCTATCAATTAATCAATGGATGAAACGTTTATCCGACTTTGATTTTTAAAGTGTACAAAGGATAAATGTTAATTCTTAAAATATAAATAAATCCATTATATATGTGTGTTTCCAATTTTAAAACGCCAAATAAAATAGCCCGAGAAATATCAAAAATTCTTCTAGATCATTCCAATATAGAAATTACCTGGATAAAGGCGCATGTTGGTTACAAAGGTAATGAGGTAGCCGATAGTCTGGCCAAACAAGCAACAGAAAATGGCAGTCCATATACAAATATTCAACTCCCAAGATGTTTCATCAAAGGATACTTAAAATTTCTTATGCTTGACAAATGTCAAAATGAATGGACTGAAGATGTCATTGGAAGAGATATTTATAATTTAATTCCAAGAGTCAAAATGCGTATGGGACCATGGAGAAGAGATGAAATAATCTTCTTTACTGGACACTGTCCGTTTCCTCCTTATCTCCACAGATTTAATTAAATAACTTCAGAGTATTGTAGCTGTGGAGGCATTAGAAGTAAGTTACGTTATGCAACTGAGTGTCCATTAACAGATTCTTGGCATCTAAGGAAATCTGCGTTCCATCTTATTCCTGTTTGGTTACGACAAGTTGCTGGTAATCAACAGTAAAGAAATAAAATTTATAATATTGTTAAGTTTAAGCTTGCCAACTCTTCAGTCCGGATCCTTAAAAGTCAGATCTGCCAACTGCTCTCTCCTACTTCATTCTTAAGCACGAAGTTCAGTCAGTAATAAAAAAAAACTCATCACACACACACACACAAGACAGTCTTTCTAGTGATACCACGAACTCTTCTACGGATGGAGACTCTATAGCGATACTATGGATACTTCTGCTATTATTTAAGTTTCCTTGTTTTATTTATTTAATTTATTTCAATTTTTTTTCTTTTTCTTTAGGTTGCTAAATTGCTTTTTTAATTTTTTTTCTTGTATGCTTCCGCTTCATGTCCATCTAAGCCGGTTACAAAGAATCATTATAATTCTAGATACGGGGACATGAAGTGGTGTTATATGTGTGTGTGTGTTTATTAAGCCACAGCCGTGCAAAATATAAATACAATAATAGATCACAAAGCTTAAAGATTTTTTAATAATCACAGCTGTCAGTTAATGGTATATTCTTCAAATTTTTTTTTGTCTGTAGCAACCTAATGAATAAAGATAGTGCTCCGATAGCAAAAGAAGAACATTTTTGCTTAATGAAAGGTAAAGGGGGGAATTTAAGAGATAATTGAAAAGGAAAAGAACAGATAATCGTCATAGGGTTTCAACGGCTGATTTTGAAAAACAGAAGATCGTGGGGTATAACGGTTGGCTGCGATTTATATGTTTTTCGATAAAGTTAGAATACTGAATTTATCAGAAATAAAAGAAGTTTTGTTAAGACACATTTTAGATTATAAAAAACGTATGTAAATGTTTTAAATAAATATTTGCATGTGTATATTGATATATTCCTCTACAAGTAAAAGCTCCTATGTATTGCAATTATAACCAGTATTATTTTATGATCTTCCAAACAACCAACAAAATCTGTACCTCCAATCTCCATATCGTCGTAGTTCAGGCAAAAGTCACTAAGTGCAAAACTATAGTTCGAAATATGGTCAGTTTAAATTTGATAAATTTTGAGTCGTTATGATAAATAGTAAAAATTATTTTACAGATTTATAGCTCCTGCGGTTGATTTAGTGATGTTGAGATAACAGGTTTCTGTCACGAAATAATTCATTGCAGTTGTCAGTTAAAAGGTTTCGGCACACTTCGTGACTTCTGCCTGAAGATCGACGATATATACGAGTGTTGCTTTTCTTCATAATTAATTTACGGGAGGCTCATAAATAGCATAAAGCTTTATTGCATGTCAATCAAAAACTGAGCAGCATTAAGTAATCATCTTAGAAGAATAAATTGTAAGTATTAATAATTTGGCGAAGTCATCTTCGTTTATGTGACTGGAACAAGTTTTCAATATCCGGAAAAACCTTTCATTAAGAATTTCTTAATTTATCTGTTTATTTTCTCCTTTTCTTCGATTCGAACACTGAAGAAAATATGCTTCTTCTCTGCTCTTCCAGCTGAAGGAAGTCCAAGAACTCTGTTTTAAGGTTTCTAATGTGTTCTTCACTGCACTCGTTCCGTTTCAGAAACTGGAATCTCTTGAGGGTGTCAACGAATGTCTTGCGTGCAACTTCGCCACACGTATCATGGAGTTCGGCGGCGAAACATCCTAATGCGTAGGCGTTCGCCCTACAAAAAAGAACACCTGATATAAAATAAGTACCTTAATTAAATAAAAAAATCAAGTATAGGGGAACCCGGGGTAGAACAGAACCCCCTCATTTTTTCGCCCAGTTTGTTGCGCAAATTAGTGAGAACTCCTGGAATTTCATAACACACCTTACTGCACATGACGGAGCTGTCAAAGTCCATGAGAGTTGAATACTACGTATAGTTTAGACGATTTCCTCATTTTTGAACATAATACTGTAGTTTCACAGAGTTTTCTTCCAAAGGTAATTCAAATAAGTTATTATTACGCTTGGATAAGCACTACTTTTACTTTAATATTACTCTTTCGACTGTTCTTTCATGTACTTGTATTGTAGTTCCTTATAACTTATAATATGTTGAATAGTCATAAGAAAGTCCTTTTTTATATTTAAGGATTTTCAAAGAGTACATAAAACCGGGTTCCGTTTTGTCCCGGAGCTCGGACAAAACGGACCATTTGCCAAAGTTTACTAAATCGTGAATAACAATCTATGTACTGATTATTGATTAGTTTTTAAATTCATTATGTGGGACCAAATAAATATATTTTATGACGTTGCATTTTTCTCTGAGTATTATTTACCATTTTAAGCCCTCCAAATCTTCATATTCAGTTTTGCCCCGAGTTTCCCTATTAAGAATATTAGCCTTACAGGCTTTACAGATGTAAAAATTTCTTTTTCATTACGTAGGGTAGCAAAGGCATTAAAATTTTACTCGTATTCTGAAGCTTATGGTTAAACGTAATTCTGAAACTACCCATCAAATAGTGTAATACCCTCATTAATTTTTTTACTCTCATTTTATGTAATGGTAATCTTGAGTAGACTATTATAAAATCTTATTTAATCAGGAACTGGAAACAGAAAAGTTCTTATTTAATCTGGATGTTGTGGCCTCAAAATGTACGCTGAAAAGCCAATTATCCGTTATTTAAATAGAGCTTATGTTATTTATTTGGCTAGCAGATAGACCTTGATATCAATATTTATAACACCACTTCATGTCAACGTATCTACAATTATAAAGATTATTTATAATTGTCTTATATCAGGGTTCCCAAACTTTTTTCCCTCGCGTACCCCTAGATTATTCTTTTTGTTTTCGCGTACCCCCTTACTGTCATATCCTCCCCCTCCCTTACCAAGAATATGAAGGGAGGGGGAGGAAGAGAAATGTAAAGAAGTTTTTATCAATAATGTTATAGTTAATTTAAAAGTGAAATGACTCGAATTAACCACATTTGCAGAAATTATTGTTGATTTTACATTTTATTCCATTTCTACAATAGTATTAGTTAAACTCCGAAGCAAATGAAACCAATATTATGACTATTTCGTTTTAACTTATAAGAATAGCTAAAAATTACATTTCGTGATAATCAAGTATTCAAGTGGGATAGTTATTAACCCCTTAAGAGTCGCATTTTTTTTTCTTTGCTACCTAATAAGATGATCCCTTCCGTTTCGGAAAGGGGCTGTCGTTTTCATTCATCTAAGAAAGCATAGAATACTTGAGATGTTTATGGATTCTACTTAATTTTTGTGCCAAATTATAAAGTTAATTAATGATTAAATTTTATTTTATAAGCCTAAAAATGCGATAATTCGATGCACGTCAATATGACGGGCGCGACCGTTAAGAGGTTAATTAGCAAGTATTCACTTGGAGGAAAAAAAATTCTCTAACTTTTTTAATCCCTTATGTTTTCTTGTTTCCGGCATTAACACTTTGATTCCGCGTACCCTCAAATGGTTCTTCGCGTACCCCCAGGGGTACCACAGGCTGAGAACCTCCGGGTTAGATTGATATCAATATATAGCAACATCAAAGACACACACACACACACATTTCTTTTTTTCAAACGACTAATCGGAAACTAATAACAAAAAGACGTCAGACAAGAAGTCGTGTTTATGACCGAAAGGAATATGCTAAAAATAGTATAATGCGTCTCGATGTCTATCTATAAATGTAAGTACAGAGAGTCCACTGGCGGCTTAATAGCTAATTTCTAAACCGGTAGACAAATGCATATACTTGAAATCGAAAAAATGCTTTACATTAATTGAGAAATTACATTTTAAGTTGTTTGAGTCAATAAGCGTACTGGTGAAAAAATTACGAGGTCTAAACTTTTATACAGTCCTCTAAAAGTTCAACTCTTTTACGAGCAAATAAGACCAAGTTACGATGCTTTGATTTTCCTTATTTTAGACTAATCAGCAACTTCCGCTTCCTCATAGCAGCCAATGAAATTGTATAAAATCGTCTGAAATATGGATTTCCAAAATTTCATAACTCAATCAGTTTTAGCCGTAGAAGAGTGGAACTTTTTTGTTTAAAACATTAGTGTTGAAAACATTTACTAATTATGATTAATAGGAAGAGGAACTGTATAAAAATTTAGATTTCTTAAGTTTTCCAGCAACACATTTATTGACACAAACAATATTAAATATACTTCTTAGGTCATTTAAAGCATTTTTCCAATTGGAAGTAAATGCTAACTTTTGAATAGTTTAGAAGTTAGTTGTTGGGCTACATGCAGAGAGGACACCCTGTATATTTGAAATGTTTTCTCATCAAATTCAAACATTTTCAGATGGAAAACTAGCTAAATGAAAAGGAACATCATTTCCCAAACATCCAAAAAAAGTCTAGCATGAAGACGTGTGAATAATGACGATAGATTTAACGCGAACCTCCTAATTATAATAAAATTGCATTCATAGTAGAATTTTTATTGGTTACATGTTTTATAAAGGAAATAATTTATTTGCTTAAATGCTATGAGGGACATTTCCTCCTTTTTTCAGAGATGTGGTAATGATTGAAAAAGGCTTAGAAAATACAGCAGCAAAGGTATAGGAATTTTTTCTGAAAAATAATGAAAATTTTAGAAATGATAAAAATCTATGAAACTGGGGGAATTTCCATGTCATATTGCCATGACACGAACTGGGAATGTAGCTTGAGATGCAGTTAGAAAAAATGATGTATTAGTATTCTAAAGTGTCTAAGTATTCTCGAAAACTATGATGTAGAACGTTTCTTTTATTTGAAAAAATTCCGTCAAAAATTTAATCGCTCGCATCTACAACAAGGATTCGTTTTTGCGCATACGATATATTGATCGGTTTCTCCATATAAGTAATGAATATCTAAAGAGACAAAAAAGTGAGAAAATCTAAAAACACAAAGAATAATAGAAGCAATTCAATTGGTGTGCGAAAGTGCAGCATCATCCAGGAAAAAATTGCAATAGTACAAAATAGATAAAAATATTTAAAAAAGTAATTAAAAATGTGGAAAGGTACAAAATAATGCTAGACAACGACAAGAAGTAAGAATCTGGTGAATGACTTCATCAGAGGCCAGACATTCATGCAGATTCAAAATGGAATAGGTTTTCTGTAGAGGAAAAAGACTTTAAGGTCTAAAATTTTTTTAATTTCCTCTTTTGGCCTGAACCTAAACCAGGAAATATTGGAAAGAAAAACATTTATCCACAAAGAAGAAATTAAATACAATCTCCAGAACTAAGTTTGAAGAGAAGGGATTAAATTCTTACCTCTTATAACAAGTGTGGAATAAAGACTATGACGCTAATATCTTACATCTTACGTGTGTTACAATGTAAACAAGGTAAAAAGATGTGTGCACGTATCTCCATCTAGTGAGGGAAACATTGACAAAAGATTTGAAATTTTTTTTGTAACTTTTTTCTTAAAAAATTTTTAGGGTATTTTTATATAATTTTTTTGGTTGTTTTTTTATTTTTGAATAACATTTTTTTGACGTTTTTATGCATTTTTATAATTTTTATCATCAATTTTTCAAATGTTTTATACTTTTTTTTATTTTCATTTTTTATTTTAATAAATAGTTTAGAAAAGATGCAGATGAGCAAATAAAATGAAAGAGGGTGTGTGAAGAATATCAGAACCACTAACAGTGCAAAGGAGAAGTTGAGAGTAAAATTATAATAAAGACTTTAATAATTAATAAAGTAGTGAACTGGGTAGCCGTTTAGCTTTAGATTAATATTTAAATTATCAATGGCTTTAACAATAGCAGAATGGTTGTTGCAGATATTTTTGATTCTTTTAACTTGAGAGTGGATGGTATTTTTAATGACTTTTAGGTTGAGATTAGTATGATAATGACAGAGAGAAATGGCTCTAAAATTAAAGTCATCCCTCTTATCATAGATACCCACTGAAATGTTTGAATCTACAATTTTGATAACTGGATCTAAATAATTACAATTATTGTTATTATTATTGGTTTTATTTAGTTTAAGTTCTTCTTTCATTGACGACCTTATTGTTTTTGACTTTGACAACCTGGACACTTTAATTAACTGCTATCCAGAAGAACAAAAAAATTATATAAAAATACCCTAAAAATTCTTTAGGAAAAAAGTTACAAAAAAATTTTCAAATCTTTTGTCAATGTTTCCCTCACTAGATGGAGATACGTGCACACATCTTTTTACCTTGTTTACATTGTAACACACGTAAGATGTAAGATATTAGCGTCACAGTCTTTGTTCCACACTTGTTATAAGAGGTAAGAATTTAATCCCTTCTCTTCAAACTTAGTTCTGGAGATTGTATTTAATTTCTTCTTTGTGGATAAATGTTTTTCTTTCCAATATTTCCTGGTTTAGGTTCAGGCCAAAGGAGGAAATTAAAAAAATTTTAGACCTTAAAGTCTTTTTCCTCTACAGAAAACCTATTCCATTTTGAATCTGCATGAATGTCTGGCCTCTGATGAAGTCATTCACCAGATTCTTACTTCTTGTCGTTGTCTAGTATTATTTTGTACCTTTCCACATTTTTAATTACTTTTTTAAATATTTTTATCTATTTTCTCCATATAACGTATTTTGATAATTCTACGACTTTGCCAGGAGACGCTGTGTAATATCTTTTAATGACTATAAGTTCTTACTAGGTTGAGTCATTTGACGCCTTTTAATAACTTGTCGGTTGGTTGAGGTTTCATGGCGCAAGAACCATTTTTGGCTAAACTGCGCCAATAACTTCTCAGGAGACTTCGTATGATGTTTTTGGACAATTTCTAATTGTGTTTTGGGAATAATCGCTGATCACACACGTCAGGGCTTGCAAAATCTCCTACAATGACAAAGAGTCCAATACAAACAATGTAGACATTTTCCATTCGAAATTTAATTCTTATGCGGCCAATAATGTATTAACTTAAGGAAAATTATCAAAGAAGTGTACAAGATGGTGCAAGGCCACTTCTTGAAGATCGTAATGGGTAGCCTACTTACATGCATTCGGTTTCGCTCTCTTTGTCTTCAACGGCAATTTCATTACCCAGAAGAGCTCTTGATTGCTCATATGCAGTATACACGGCATAGCCCTGTTGTTGACACTTTATGGTAGCTTCAGGATCCGAGATCAATTCTTTAAAGCAGGATATGCTGGACAGGTAGTCTGTTTAAAAATATGTTAAAATATAGAAATATATATATGATGCAACTGTACTACTAAAAGGAAGAAAGAATGAAAAATGACTCTATAGTTATGGATCTAAAAATATATTGATTTCCTTAAATATTGTTCGAGTTTTGATTTGCTGCTTTTAATGTTATAGGCAAGTATTACTAAAATAGAGCATATTCGCCATCCATCGTTGTGGATAAACCCTATGGGTGAGTCGGTGGACGTGAGTTGAGGGCACTACATCAGCAGAAAGACATTTTGCCACAACTTATGATTTAAAGTGCAACAAATAACATTCAAGGCTGGGAAAGGCGAATCTACAGTGGAATCGGGTTTCAAAACTGGTAAATATATAAAGATTTTAGCTATTTTTATACATTATTAAATCTTTATAAATTAAAGTGGCGCAATGATTATATTTAATAATGGAAACTTTTTTGAAATATATGACGCCCCCTTAAGTACATCGTTTTACAGCGAAAATAGAAAATCTAATGTTACTTCAAAGCTTCTCGTACGAATATGCTGAAAGTTTGCATAGGCTTATCAAATGGCCATCTGCTTCGATTACTGTTAAAATTTATAAGTGTTGCTTTCCAAAACGTTTTTAACATGAATTTTGATAAAATATTTCATGTACTCAAAATTATTTTAAAATGAAAAGTAAAACTGTAAAATGTGCAGAATAATTCATACTATTACATAAAAAAAATTCTAGGTACATTGTTACAACATTTCTCAAGCTATAAATAAATAATCAAAATTTTACTTTAACATTAGGAACTCAAACTTTCATTTGCTTATAATTCCGAAACCATAAATGCTGGGATGATGAAACGTGGTATTCCAGCATAAAATGTTATGTACATTCGAAATATTTTAAGAAAAATATGTGTTTCCATTCGAATTTTGAAGTTAGTGCAATTATAACTATGTAGACGACCCCTTTTAAACTTTTTAGGCATGGAATCTATTAATAGTCGTTATTTCCTGAAAATTGGTACCTTTTGTTTTAAGCTAAAATGATTAGCGGCGGAATAATGCTGGGTGGATCCTTTTTTACTTTCTCGTATACGAAGTATACAAAGAGAAAGTATTGTAATAGTAAAAAAATTCGAACTCCAGATTTTGACGAATCTCCACGTTTTAGACCTCCCTGAGTCCGAAAAACACAATTTTGGAATTATGTCTGTCTGTGAACACGATAACTCGAAAACTATTAGAGCTGCGGGGATGAAATTTGGTATATGATCTTTACACATAATTTGTAGATTTCTAACAAAGTTTGGACAAAATCCGTCTAGGGGAAGTCTGTCTGTCTGTGTTAATGTGAAAGCGATAACTCACAAACTTAAATAGCTAGGTGGATAAAATTTGGTACACATTTTTATTATTAGGAATGTAGGTTTGTTTCAAATTTTGGACCAAATACCTCAAAGGGTTGACTATCTGTCTGTATAATCGCATACTTTTGAACGCAATAACTTCTTTAAAAAATTACTTTGATAAATGAAATTTAGTATGTGGCCTTCTTACTTTAATGGTAGATTTGTGTCCAATTTTTGTGTCAATCGGTTAAAACATGGGCGTTCAAATTTCGAATTTCGTTTTCTTTAACTCACACCCAGCCCTAATAGTAATCACTCCGGCTTCTAATTCCACTTCCGCGTTGGTCGACCTCCGGAAATCGTGGTATGACGTTTCGCTTATTTTTTTTTCCTCCACTGCGTTAGAGATTCCTGCTCGTTTCACTGCCTTTTAGATTATTTTTTTCAATATATGTGTTAGTAGTATACGAGAAAGCTTCCCGCTGGGTTCTTCCGCGACTGTACATGAAAAGTTTCAATGACAGTATTGAGAAATGTATTCAAAAGTTTGAAAGATTTTTATCATGCTAAGTGTAAATATTTAAAACAAAATACAGTAGAGTACCGTTCATGCGTTTCTCACTTATACGTCGTTTCATCACAGTTCCGATTCATTCGTTACTATCATAATCATAAAGTGCTTCGCTTATATAAAGCTAAGCTTCGATTACATGCCTTTTCCCTCTTTCTTAAATTCACAAATCTTCTGCCTCATTCATTATTTCTCCATTCTCATTAAGGGGAAACTTTTCTTAGAAAGCAAGGGATACAAAACCCTTTTGCTCCCTGCCTTTTCCAAATAAAGGCTTACCTGCATGCAAACAATTCATATAAAATAAGAAATGCACAATTATCACTCAAGGTATGCAATAAAGGTGTGATTTTATCAATTTTATGAGATAAATTTTGAAATTTTATTATTGTTTCCGTATTATGTAGTAGTTTGCTAGTAAAAGCACTTAAAGATATTTACTTTAAATGAATTTGGATTAGTAGCATAAAGTTTATTAATTTTAGTAATTTCCTAGTAAAAACACTTTAAGATAATTACTTTTAAATGAATTTGGATTACTGTCATAAAGTTTGCTAATTGAAATTACGATTGTACATCTTTTATTTACACGTCGTTTTAAGCCAGTGCTTTTGGGGGGTATGTGTGATGATAAAGATAGAGTACTTTAAAAGACATATAATTAATGTTTAACTGCAGATTGGTAGTGAAGCATGAAATAAGGTATTACTTTCTCGCATTTCAGTGCCCGGGGTACAAATGTCGGTAATGAGGCTTCTAGTGGCAACTATTCCATGTGCAAAAGCAGCAGCTGTCTTGTTATCTGAAGTTGACAGTTCGACAAGGTCTCTCCCTACACATTCCTGTAGAGTTTCTACTGCACATCGCAGCGCCGTCATTGTGGGTCTAAAGGAATGAAATTACACAAATAATATTATTAGGATATAATGCCACTGAGTTGTAAAAGCATGTTTGAATTTAAAGAATGCCATTTTCATGAAATTTTAAATGTTTGCATTTGTTTTATGTCTATAATAATTGAATCACTGATTGCAGAAACCAAATGAGTTCTTTTGTCTAAACTCCTTTTATGCTGCTTTCACATTCTAAAGAGATATTTACATACTGACAGTGTCAAATAAAGTCGCGTTGCAAGTATATAAAATCTAACATTTAAAACATTTAATCATTGATTTAAAAAATTATTCAGATACTCCTACAGCTCCCACCATTTTTATATTATTGACTCGTGTGGTTTCTGCAATCAACGATTCAATTATTATAGACATAAAACAAATGCTTTTATTAACGATTATTAACG
>BGPR01000205.1:313616-363045 GCA_013235015.1 Araneus ventricosus
AATTATTATAGACATAAAACAAATGCTTTTATTAACGATTATTAACGATTCAATTATTATAGACATAAACCAAATGCTTTTAACTTTAAGACGATAATCACTTGTATTGATGTGTTTTCATTAAAATGTTAATGGAGATCTTTTCATAGACATTCTGCAATCAACGATTCAATTATTATAGACATAAAACAAGTGTTTTTAACTTTAAGGCGATAATCCAGTGACGAATCTAGGATTCGGGCCGGAGGGCTGAGGTCATAAAAATTTTGTATCGTCGTGACGAATGTCAAACCTCAAGTCTATAGTAAACCAAAACTCTTTAACTTTACAGACTTTACTCACCTGACAATAAGAATCATAAAGAACAATACAATACTTTTTATAATTTAATAAAAATTGCAATGAAATAACTAGCCAAAAAATATCTTCGACAGCGTCAACGCTACAAGTACAAGTGGAATGACTACAAAAATAGGAAAATTTTCGAGCCTGTCCAAGCCAGAAAAAGCAATGTTCAAAAGTTTTTATAATGTTTTCAAAGAGGGAAATTAAGAAAAAGCAGTTTTAATTATTTTAAATAATATCAAGAATTCTGGCTTGGCTTGGGGGGGGGTCTGTAGGCCGATACCCCCCCTGGATTTGCCACTGCAATAATCACTTGTATTGACTTATTTTCATTAAAGTGTTAATGGAGATCTTTTCATAAACATTAATGCATCATTGGTGAACTCCAGACTAAAGTGAAGCGTGTATTCCTGTGAAGCTGGGGGATGTCTGGCGATTTCTCACTAAATGCTGTGACATAAGAAAGGTTATTTAGTTTCAGCTATCAGTTTGTTTCCTCGATCTATTATCGACATTTCTTCGGTTTCAATTTCCAGGTACAAATGTAGGTAATGAAATTTCCAAATGAAACTATTGCATGTCGAATAGCAGGAGCAGTCTTGTTACATGAAGTTGACAATTCGACAATATCTTTTTCAGTTCATTTTATATATATTTTCTACTGCGCATTGCTGCACCTTCATGATAGATCAATTTTGAGTTTGGTTTGGTGGCGCAAGAGCCATAAATTCGACCATGCTGTACCAAACTATGTAAAATTCCGTCCAGATAAATGTGTGAAATTAATATATATAAACTCAATGAGAAAAAAAATCAATAAAAAAGAGCAATGCTTAAATATGTGGATAAAAAACAATTGACCTCATAAAAGGAAAAAGTTTCACATACGGAGTTTTGCCAAGTAAAATTCATGATGGGTTGAAAGGAATGAAATTACATAAGCTATATTATTAAGAAAAACTGCAAATGCTTTGCAAAAATGTATTAGAATATTAAAAAATGTCATTTTCTTGAAATTTTAAATGTTTTCATTTGTTTTCATTCTATAATATTTATAAAATGTTTCGCTTCAACTTCAAGACGATAATCACATGTGTTGATGCTTTTTTTTCCATTGAACTGTTAATAGAGATCTTTATAAAAGACTACCTGATAACCCGGAATTGCCCGGGACCAAAATTTTTTCATATGCTTCCCTCCTTTTCTTTTTTACTAATGTTATCACTAACTTTCTCAAAAAACATTAATATCCTTTCTTGATGAATTAAAACTTCAATTCTAGCCTTCTTATTACCTTACAACAATTTTGTTTGAAAATGCGAAAAGTTAGGAAAAAGAACATTTCTTTTAAACGACATACCTACAGTAACTAATAGAACTTTCAAAATGTTGCGAGAAACATATTTTGGAAAATAAAACATCGTAAGACAAAAAAAATGAGAGAAGAAATGCAAG
Organism: Araneus ventricosus; assembly: GCA_013235015.1. Taxonomy (NCBI): domain Eukaryota; kingdom Metazoa; phylum Arthropoda; class Arachnida; order Araneae; family Araneidae; genus Araneus; species Araneus ventricosus. Next base: position 315,417 of record BGPR01000205.1, read on the forward strand.
AACTAATGAATTAAAACTCCGGAATCATATATTTTCTTCTCGGATGTGTGTGAATAATGATAAAGAAAAAATCGCTTGCCCAAGAATAATATTTCCGGAATAAAGGCGTTACCAAAAACTTAAATTTTTTTAACCTCTTAAGGACCGAATTATTTTGAAACCTACGGTATTTAGAACGAGTTAACTCGGGTCATGCCCTTAAGCGATTAAAAATCAGGACAGTTACACATCAGCTTAAAATTACTCTTATTAGAATGAGGATATTCTGGACTTTACAACGCTATGAAAATTATGGTTCTCCAATGAAAATATATGCAGATAATTTGCGACAATAGGCAAAAAACGTCTACGATCTACCACTTAAAATTAAATAAATAAAAATTTAATTTGAATTTTAAAATAATTTTTATAACGTTAGCTCCCTCTTGTGCTAATCTGCTCAAATTTGGTACCGTTAACTTAAACGGTCTGGGCATGCATAGAGAAGAACCAAACGAATATGCATACATATTTAAAGAAAATTACTATTTTTTGCATATAGATATGAATGCATGATCGTTGAACTCAAGATTAAAGTGAAGCGTGTAACAATGTGAAGCTGGGCAATGTCTGGCGATTTCTCACAAAATGTTGTGGCATAAGAAAGGTTAACATATTTCAGCTATCAATTTGTTTTCTAGATCCATTATGAACCTTTCTCGGTTTTTCAACAAGACATTAGGGATTTGTGGAAGTGTCGAATCGAGGGTTAAAGTTTCCACTTGATTCTTATTTAACAAAAAAATTGTTTTAAAATATTTAATATTGAATAAATATGAGTTGATAAATTCAACAGACAAAATGAGAAACTTACTCATGTTGACGTTTCAAGTTCTTGACGTGAATTACAGTATAAAAACAGTCCAACCCCAGTATGACGAATCCGTAATAAAACTATCCGTCAGTATTAAAGAACTTTTCAAATGGTCGCAACGGAACTTCTGTGGCACTATGTATCTTCAAATGCTTGTAATGACCATCAACACTAAGGGATTGGTGAACAAAAATGCCCACTTCTCAAGCTTAATTTCACCTCTTGAACGAAAAATCACTACTTTTTCTCATACTCTAGAGCAGCATTTCCCAACCCATGGGTCGCGGCCCACTTGTGGGCCACAGATACCTTATTGGTGGGCCGCGGCAGGCTAGTCAAGAGTCGAAGTCAGGGGTGATTCAACAGTCTTCACTCGTTTTTAGCTTCATAAAACAATATATTTTTAATCCCTTTTCAGAAAGCTTTACTAATTACAGATCTATACGTGCATATAATATTTATACAAATATATGTGTTTGTATATTTTTACTTGTATATTTAGTTAGTGGGCCTCAAAATATTTTTTTTACACCACAGGTGGTTCGCACAACCAAAAAGGTTGGGAACTATTGCTAGAGAAATAAATGTAAATTCAATTAATTTCACTTTTTAATTTTTTAAGAACAAACATTTTTTAATGTATTATAGCCCATAACTAGTTGCAGTTTAGTGTAATAATTTGTTCAACGCAAAAATGCATTTTAGGATTATATTAAATCTTGTGTAGCCAGTATTTGAAAAATCTGTTTTAATGAACCCTCGGTTATATCAAACTTCTGGATCGGTCCTCTGAGGTTTCTTTCTAATGGGTTTTGAATTATTTGTTTTTATTGTATTTTTGAGTATATTTCGAAAGACAACCTTAACATCTATAATAAATGCACTTACGGGCAGAATCTCTCCAGTTGCTCTTCTGTTGTTGGCACCCAGCCGATTCTCTCTAGTTCTCTCCTCAATTCAAAATCCTGGCATTTTGTTGTGTCGCAGTTTCGTAGGAAGCCTAAAACCACTGAGCCTAAAAGGTAAAAAAATGAAAAATTATAAAATAACCAGAACAGTTAAAATATCATTCATGTTTACGCATTGACGGCCAGTCATGTGAAACCGTGTTAATAGCTAATGCTGTGACATAGGAGTCGGTTGTATCCAAAAGCCGACTAACTTACTACAAGAAAAAAACAACTCATGTTATAAGTTTATTTTCAATAAGTAATAAAGACAACTAGACAACTACAATTTACAACTATTTTCTAACCCTCATTCCACGCCGATACCAACATATATACCCTAAACGTAACTGGAGAATAAATATTGAAATGTAGCGTTTCCCTCGCCAGCGCGTGACTGACACCTGAGACATCACCCCACACTGAGCGCCAGCACGTGATTGTCTCCTTGGCGACTCGCGCGGGATCGGCAGTCAATGTGTTAACTCTATCGATACGGGACCGTCCCATACGTCCCTTCAAGTAAAAGACGATAGACGTCCGAATGTCACTCTGAAATTTCCACTCCCTTTCGTTAAGTGCGATTGATTTCACACCCGCCGCTCGTGCTTTCTTCATTAGAGTGGCTCGCCCAGATGTGTTTTGGGAAGAGGGGAGTTTTCTTACAATTCGGACAATGGCAGTTGTCATTGTGGTTTTTGAGGGTGAAAGTGAATTTCCTTTATCTTTGATACAGGACCTCGGACGTTTCCGTATTTTGAGGTCCCTTTATTTCAATTTATTAAATCAGAGGATTAAAAAACCAATACTATGGAATCCACAATTACACAGGATGGTCATAAATTGTTGGACCCATTTCAAAAATTCATTAAAAAAACCCTATAATCTAGCAAATTCGTGTTTATTTTTTTTCTAATGAGAGAATAGCTCAAAAGGTTTTTGATCAGGTAAGTAACGCACCGTTGCGGCACGTTATATATCCGGAGAGAAAACATTTTTGAGCTTTTCTCTCCTTTGAAAAATGATGTTTTTTGAAAAATAAAATAAGAACTTGAGTGATTATTCGCCGTGCTTGAAACTTTTGTTCCTTTTGGCGAGCTTCTTAACGTTTGGAGCGATTATGTCGAGCTTAGCAACGAAACCGTACCGCGTCTTAAATTTTACTGATTTATTTTTGTATTCTTTTTATATATCTTGAAACTTATTTACCACTTTTATTTGCACTTTCCTAATTTTCTTTGTTAGTTTCATTTAAATGTTTAATTTGTATTCTATATGCTAACAAAATGAATAAAAAGATCTTATTCAAGGCCAACAAATTTATCCTGTGCTGATTTAAGTTAAAGCATCAGAAGCAAATCTATTAAGTTCAGTCATAAATGTTTTTGATAGGATACACAGTGACCACACTGTAGCGAGTTAAGCGAGCAGTTTTTGCATAGCAAACCTGGAAGAATTGCTTCACAATTCTTCACGGAATTGGCGAGCATTAGTAACAAGGAATTGCTTATTTTTCAATACATGCAACTAATTCAATTAAATAACGCTCCTTTAAATAAATTCTTAATATATATTTCATTAAAAACTAGCATATGTTGGTTAAACATATACATATTGCACTTAGAAGCGAGTGAAAAATAGTCCTTAAAATAAAAAATCTTGTGAATAAAACATATATACCGTTTGTGTTTCAGCAGTCACTCAGCTGCTAAATTGCAGTTAACAGCTTTGTTCTGTTTCGAAACCAAAGGTAGTTTTTCTCCATTTGGAATTTTAAATAGATACGAGTTACGGACATTATTAATATTGCTGCACAAAGAAGACAACTCGCCGCCGCAAGTGGTGCAGTGGACTGCGCATAGGTTTATCCGTTGTTCGAATCCCTGCCGCGGTAGTTTTATCCCAGGATGGTGTCTTTAATTTAAAATGTTATTCCTTGTTTATTTATGTTACAAACAATTCTAAATCTTTCTTCAAAATTCTACTTATAAAATTCTGTTATATAATACGAATTTAAAAAGGCTGCGTAACACAAGATGTGGGCAAGTTCTCGGTTCTCTTATGTTACGAGTTGCTTCAAATTAATAAATCTATTTTATAGTTAAAGTCTGAGAAAAAATATTTCAAAACCACAATAAAATGTAAAATCATGAAAACAAGAGTTATCGATATTTATTTAAAAAAATCTAGGCAATAACTTTTTGAAACGTTTGACTCAAATAGTTTTTGAACATTTTAAACTGTCGTTTATTTTACAAAAATCAATTTCAATATGATAATTTCATTATTTTGACAAATAAATAGAATGACCACAACTAGTTGCGTTTATTTTATATCTTATTTTCTCGTTACGCAGATTTCAATGGATGATATATTTCCACATATTATGTGCAATACTGTTGGAAATTATAAATAATATTAGTTTTAAGAAATTAATTCTCTTGTTTAAAAATTATAATTAATAATATTTTAAAGTTTTTTTACTGGAATACTAAACTCTTGACTGGGAAGCATGCAGAGTTTAGTGATTCTGAACTTGGGGAAAGTGCCCCTTTCAAACCAAATGCAGTTTTTCTATATTTCGGATTTTAAATAGATGCGAGTTACCGTCATTAATAATATTGCTACACATAGAAGCCAGCTCGCCGCTCAGTTGGTGGTTCAGTGTGCACTTAGGTTTGCCCGTTGTTCGAATCTCGGCCGCAGTAGTTTTATCCTAGGATTAGTTTTTTTTAAATATAAAATGTTATTCCTTGTTTATTTATGCTACAGGCAATTCTAAATCTTTCTTCAAAATTCTAGCTGTAAGGTTCTGTTATATTTTGTGAGTTTAAAAACTCTGCGTAACACAAGATGTGGGCAAATTCTCGATTCTCTTATGTTACGAGTTGCTTCAAATTAATAAATCTATTTTATTGTTAAATCTGCGAAAAAATATTTCAAAACCACAATAAAATGAAAAATTGTGAAAACAATCGTTAACGATATTTATTAAAGAAAAATCTAGGCAATAACTTTTTCAAACGTTTGACTCAAATAGTGTTTGAACATGTTTTAAACTGTCGTTTATTTTTTTATAAAAAGAAAAGAAAAATAAGATAATTTCATTATTTTGGCAAATAAACAGAACGACCACAACTATTACATGTATTTATCCACATTTATTTTAAATGTTGTTTTCTCTTTAAGCAGATTTCAATGGATAATATTGTTCCACATATTCTGTGCCATACTGTTAGAAATTATAAATAATATTAGTTTTAAGAAATCTATTCGCTTGTTTAAAAATTATAATTAATAATATTTAAAATTGTTTTCTTCACTGACAAGTGTGCAGAGTTTAGTGATTCTGAACCTGCAGAATATGCCCGTTTCAAGGGAGGGTAAATATTAAATAATAAGACAAAAATGTTCGAATAAACTAAAAAAAATAACTAATATGACCAAAATAAAAATAAATATGCATTATATATAAAAATAAAAGAACATATTAAAAGTAGATAAAAACATAAAAAAATGATTAAAAATAAAATAAATGTATCAAAAGGCAATCTTTCATTAGTGTACAAAAATCTAGAAAATAATTTTTTGTCAAAAATCTTGTGGTCAAAGCGAGAATTGAAAAGTATGAGGCCCTGATATAGTTTTTTAATTTTTAATGAACGTTTGATTTTTGATAAAAATATTTATTTTCTACCTTATAGAAGCTTGTTTTTTCAACCTTTTTAAATTTTTATTAATCTGTACTTCTTAGTCTTTAATATATTTCATAACTCATTATTACAATTAATATGTAATCTTGTGATTTTTTCTCAAATTCACTATCAGAGGGCACCTCCCGTATTGAATCAAAACTAAATAAAATTAAGTGACTAATTGACAAATTTACTACCAGATGGCGCCTCTTGCATTGAATGAAAACTAAATTAAATTAAGCGATAAATTGATAACTAAGCTCTAAAAATATTTATTTTTATTTCGTTGCCTTTTGTAATTATCGCATTCATATACACGCGGACAGACAGACAATCAGTCTCGATTACATTATTATTATAATTATTATTTGGAGTCTGAGGTCCAAATCGTCGAAAATTATCAAAATTTAGTAGACAATTTTTTTAAATGATTATAATACTTTCTCTATGTATATTTCGCATAAAAGAAAGTTAAAAGGCAAAAATACAGGATTTAAATATTTGCATCATCCAAATAAAAATCTTGGTTGTTTTGGTCTTAAGGTCGTGTCTAAAAAACTCATTTTAAACAACTATCTTCATAAACTATCCTTAAGGTTGTGTCTAAAAAACTCCCTTCATCCAAGAGCAAATGAAACAACTTTCAATTTTTCTCAACAATAAAGAACAACTCTATAAAGATAAGATGCCTAGGTGCTGCGTATGAATGAAAACTACAAACTTCAATTTTGAAGGAATAAGCAGTTGCTGATACTTGAAATTTAAACAAAAGAAAGTTACTTTATTTAAAGACTTTCTTTTTAAATAGTGAAATAAGATCAGAAAGAAAGAACAAGCGAAATTCAAGAATTTTGTTGTCTGTTAAACATCTCAGACCGAATCATTTTACCTGATTTGTCCATAAAAAAGTAATCTCTTACTTATCACACTCCTAGGTGTTTTACACAGCCAAAATACAAGATTTAATCCGAAAAAAATAGAAAAAACTGTTTACCTTGTATGACCAAGAAGAAAAAGAGCAAATAACACGAACGTGCCATTTCTTTTTTCCGAAGTAAGTGATGGAAGTTAGTGGCTGGAACTCAAAAGCGCAGCTCTTTTAAACTATGTATTTAGCAAAAATTATCTAATATAATTACCGGAAATTATATGAGGATAAAGAAAAAGGAAGTTTTCCAGTGGGCGTCGAACGTTAAGGTCACTCTATCGCATTCAGGAATCGGATATCCTTAATATTAATGAGCTTAGAGTGTTTGCTAATTGAAATGTCATAATTGACGCACCACGTTTCATCTCGTATACGTAGTAAGAAATACAATAAAGTGATTACTGCTTACAATTTTGAAATATCCTTGAACGTATTCTGGACAAAAATGTCCAAAAATAGCAATAAGCGAACCGTTATTATTGTAAATGAAAAAATATGAATGGTGTGATTAAATCTTGACGACAGATTTTGAGTAAAACTAGCATCATGGGCGTAAAATATTTTTTATTAAATTGTTATCATAAATACGAAGATAATACTTGTAATTATATTTTTAGTTCTTATTTAGAGAAAGGTTTCTGACGTTTTTCTTCAAAAAAATAGTTAAAAAGATTATTTTTTTCCTTTCCTTTGCAACCTTTCGTGAATCCTTTTTATTAACTCTGGAACACTACAACGATAATAAAAAAAATTAATTTCTACTATTGAAGGTTTCTGTTTGTTCTGATTTAGGTTTTTTCCCTATGTTAGATATGTTTTTTCCATGTTCCCACTCAATGAAGCAATTTGGTTTGGAAAATATTAGAAATGAATTTTTTAAAATATTTTACACTCCATCTTTTGACTAGATGATATAATTTTATAATGTTTACAACTCTCATATTATCTAACAAGTTGATCACAGCTACCCAGAAGTCTTTTTAATACCCTGTGGAACCCAGTTTTATGTATCCAATATGGACCAAAAAAGAAACTGAAAGATTTTCATTTAATTTTCAGCTAAACATTTTCTCACAACAAATTTAATAAATGTTTTTAGGAATGTCGTAACTTTTTAATAAAAAGTTTAATTAATAACATAAAACATCTTAATGATTTATTAAAAAACATTCATTCATTAGAAAGGAATTGTCTGCTATATATGCAATACTATCAACAGACAAAATAAGACTTTTCTTGTACTTGCTATACCGGCTGAGAATCATAATGTGTTTTTCCGTTATTAATCTTAATATTAATTATAGTTTAACTTATAACATAAAACAAATTAATACTTTAAATATTAACATTCCTCAGAAACGAAATATCTGTTTTGTATAAAATAATATCAACAGACAAAATAAGACTTTTCTTGTACTTCCTGCCGGCTTAGCCCTTCTTTGCATGATTTTTTCTTTATTGGTGAAATAAATCAAGGTGATATAATTCATGTTCAAAATTAAAGGAAAAATGGATTAAAAAATCTTAGTATATATTTATAGTATAAATTTAGCAAAAAACAATATGATGGAAATTTCCGTCATCATGCAAAGTTAGATCATTAGCTTAGTACTAAATAGAAATAAAAGAGGATATCATTGGATATTTTTTATTCTTTATGATAATTAACAAAACAATTATTATTTTTATTTAGACACAAATTGACTCCACATTTACTACAAGAAATTGTAGAATACCCTTTACATTTAGGATATTTGCACCAGAGTGACCCACCCACTGTTGGCCAATGTTCAGCACCATCTGTTCTTATATCTTTTGGAGGTGGAGGAGCTGGAGAAGCCTTTTTCCTTTTTGATTGCAGTTCATCCTCAAGGGTGCTTGGACGACCTCGTTTTGTTTCTTTACTGGTTCCTTTATTACAAAGAACAAAGGCTAATTCATCTCTGAATTGGCTCATTGTAGGTAGATTTTTCTTATGGTGGTTTCTTTCCATGGCATTTTTTCTATAAATTACCCACGCATTTATTACTGCAAAATCCAGTAAGTGAAAAAAAATACGCAAATACCACTTTTTTGACCTTATAGTTATATGGTTTCTACCCAAAAAAACTATCCATAAGGTCTACACCTCCCATATGTTTATTATACTCTTGAACAATAAATGGGCAAGTAATTCCAATTGTTTCCTTTTTTGCCTTGTCATATCTGGAAACCTCAGTGACAGGTAAAGCCCTAGCATAGGTGGATAATAGGGTTACCACTTTATTATCCTTCCATGCCACACAACTCATGTCTACACCATCAAGTGTAGATACTCTTTCTTCGTAACTTCCTCGGGGCACTGATTTTTTCATGAAGGTTTTTCTGTCTGGTAATTTATTATTAGGAATTCTGTTTTGTTGGACAGTTCCCACTGTGTGAATTCCTTGTTTTGCTAAGAAATATACTAATGGTAATGAGGTATAAAAATTATCGAAGTAAATAATGTGATTTATCATTCTTGGTACTCCCCGAAGCAAACGAACCACCACATTTCCTGTAGCACCAAGATCTGGTTCACCTGGAACCTTTTCTAAATTTTCTTGTCCTGAGTAAATTTCAAATTTGTGGGCATATCCCATCAATTCCCATACATTAGGAGATAAGTAACTGCATAGTGATGTAAAATTCTATCATGTGGTATTTTTTAAATTAAACGCAAACTTTTTCAGAAATTGCTCTAAAAATAACAGAAACACATGTTACAAACCTTCCTTCCACTCATTTTCACTTTTTTAGCAGTAGAAACTCAAATATAATAAAACAAAATTAAAAACGAAATCATACGTTTATTGCAACTACAACAAACAGCGGAATGACAAATTCAAGCTCGTTTTACTGATAGTGACACTTGCTTATTTTTGACAGCTATGTTTTTTTTTATGCAATGGACATTAAAAAGGTATCCAGACACGATCAGATAAGATCAAGTGAACTTGTTCTTTTATATAATTTTTGGGCATTCAATGTTATGACGGAAATTTCCACCATCATGCAAAGAAGGGTTAGAATAATAATGTTTTCGTTATAATTTTTATCATGAATTATAGTTTAATTAATAACATAAAACATTTTAATATTTTATATAGAAATTCTCCTGAGAAAGTTTCTTTATGTATTAAAGAAATTAGCTTTACTGTCCCTATCCCCCAAACTTAATGGAACCATAAAGACGCAAACCAACTTCTCTTCATTAAATATTTTATTGACAATTAGCTTAATTTCCAAACAGAAATCCTGACATATTTTGCGCGCGATTAAGAATCTACCATACGGAATTCACGTATAAGCTTTTATTGTTGGGAAAATCCATCCTCTTTGTATCAGTGCCCAATGTCGGTTCTAAACAATCTAGCATAATGCCCAAATTTCAGTCATCAGTGCATACATGCGTTCAGTTTTCCTGTATTAATCTTAAACACTTCCTTCATCAAGTTCCAAAACTTTTCTGTTTCTTAAAACTAATTTATTTTTATTCTTTTATTTGAATTTTTGAACGTTTATGTAGTCTTTTTGCAGCGAAAACAAATTTTTTACGGACTATGTCAACTTGAAAAGTCACTGATATTTTATGACAAATGCTTCAGAATTTTTACATTGGTTTAGCATGCAGCCTTCTTTGACGCAGCATTATCTTATCTGGATTTTCCACCATAAAACCTTGCTACTTTCACTTATTAGAAAGAAATGCTTGCCATTTACAGAGTTCCATCAAGAGACGAAATAAGATTTCTCTTGTACCCTCTGTGTGAGCTTAAAATCATAATAATTTTATTAATTTTTTTAAAATTCATTTTGACGTGAAGTTATTTGCAGAACAAGATATTCCCCGACATTAACGACCATTTCATTCGCATGTTCTCACATCGGTGGTTGTCATCGGCGAATGCACGATTTACTAACCAGAGAACGAGGGCCACGCTCGCCAAATGATGAAGCCGCACCACGAATTTAATTTTGTTGAGAGTTTCAAATATAAAATAGGAATCTTTAACCAGCCACTTAACTATAAGACATGGGAGAAGGTCATTAACATCCGGAAATTTCTGCATATACACTCTGCCCCAAAAGTTTATAGAATCTTCTATTTAGCCTATATTTTTTGTTGTATCTGATGTATTTCGATGTTACTCACTGTATAGATATGTTATGTCTATTATCTTAAAAAAACAGTAGTTCTACCCCGTATATTTAATGCCAGTTTGTAAATCGTAGAATAAACATAAATAACCTGTCCCAAAAGTTTATAGACAAATGCAATTTTATGCAAATATGGTATCGGTAATCGTGACGTCGCATCGATTCGGAGCCTAATAAATGCGTTGTAAGAAAAGGAAAGCGGTCGTTTATTCTGCGTTTCAAGATGCCTAAAGCGTAGTAGCTCTCTAATGAAGAAGTGAGTAAAATTCTGCATTTGAAATTGCTCGGTAAGACTGTTAAGGAAATATCGAAACTTTTAAATCGTTCTAAAAGTATGATTTATCATGTATTAACTCGTAAGACGCCATATGAGCCAAAACCTCGTTCGGGAAGACCACGTGTGACGGATATTCTCAGTAATGGACGGATACAAAGAATGTCTTCAAGTCAGAAAATGTCGGTTCGTGAAATTACTACGGCTTCCCGGTTGCAAATCTCCAAGAACACTGTTCGTAGACGAATTATAGAATCTGGTTATATGATCCACGCAAAAATGGCTCGCAGATTACCACTCTCAAAGCTTCACATTAGTAAGAGATTAAAATGGGCTCGTAATCATATACCATGTGGTGATAAATGGATGGCTGTCCTTTTCAGTGATGATAAAAAAATGGGACCTCGATGGACCTAACGGGAATATAAAATATTAGCATGATTTACGAAAAGAGCCCAGGAGCTTTTTCAGTAGGCAAAAGTGGTGGTGGATTTGTGATGGTGTGGGTGGCTTTCGATTTCATCGGTCAAGTGGGTTTGGCCTTTTTAGGTGGCCGACAGAACAGCATGATAATGTCCCTATCCATACCTCCAATGCTACAAAAAATTATTTAAACTCAAAAACTGTTACTGTTCTTGAGTGGCCACCGATGATGATGATCTAAACCCAATTGAGAATGTTTGGGGCATTATGTCTCGGAAGGTATATGAGAATGGAGAGCAATTTTATTCAGTGAATGCCTTGAAGAGAGCCATTGAAATTGCGTGTCGATGTAAAAACGTGTATACGATGTCATACTGAAAAATTGAAAGATTTTAAACTATTAAGAACATTGTATTGAGCACCTTTTGTTGAAATCTCCTATTTTCTATAAACTTTTGGGACACCTAATATTCCCATTTTGTTATATAATTGAAACACAAATTGTTATTTTTTCTAAATATTTCATTGAATGCAAGTCGCATATGGTTTGAATAAACATGTTTGTAATTGGTGTTTGTGTGCCTTTCCGTTTTGCTAAAACATATATTTTACTACAGTCTATAAACTTTTGGGACGGAGTGTGTATATGTACAACGCTTTGCCCATGTTATCTTGTGAGCTCGATAACGGGACTAATTTCGATTTGATGGCGTGGGATATATTGTCAGGATAGTGAAAATCTTGGCAGAGTTCGTAGATGGGCTATCCGGATCAAAGGGGTGGAAATGGTGGGGGGTTGAAATTTTCATTTCCCGATAATTCCTTTACAGTTCAAGATAGAAAGAAAATTGCAATTAGGTGAATTATTGCCTTATCATAAAGAACAATTTTTGTATTTAAAGTTTTTTGATAGCTGCAATTGCTTCGAAGTTATGAGCTGAAAAATGATTCCCCCTCCCCCTAACTTGAAGTACCTTTCAACCTATGCATGTTACCCCTTGTTGGAATGCTCTCGTCGTTTTCAGTCTCTTCCACCCTCTTTCATTCTTGCATCTCTAATTCTTATAAAAATAGAGGGCAAAATGTTCTTTTCCTTATATCTCTGGAAAAAATGTCCTTATAAAGGATTAACTGGGGAAGTGCGGTCAACAAGACCGCATTTTTTAAAATTTCAGAAAAAAATTTCCAATAAAAATGCCGGCATGAAATTATGCCTATATATTCTATAGATATTTCTCGTAATATATATATATAATTTTAGAAAATATATTATCAGCAGAAAAATTAATTATTTTGCTACATACATCTTTCTCGGAATATATATTATAACTAATATTAATCATAACAAACATAAATATTTTTTATATTTTTCTAATGATATTTATTCTTCCAATATATATTTGTATGGCGAAAATAATTAACCATTAGATAAAAAATATAAAAAAATTTGCATCGGGTAACACTGACTTGCTTTTACAAGGATTTATTTCAGTTGCGGTTTTCCATTTATTTTTTGGTGGACATGAATTACATGTTTTCTTCACTTTCAACTTTGTGATCATCTGGGATTATCAATCTCTTCTGGTACTTCGTATAATTTCCTAAAATTCGCTTCATTGTCATTCCTAATTCTTGATTTATTCTTGGTTTTTCGATTATTCTTCTTAATTTCGGGAACTAATTCTCTTTCGAGGGCTTTTAAAACTGCTTTCTATTCACAACAAGGTTTGCGGAATAACCTTGATACAAAATTTATGAAATTACAGTAATCATATCTAATAGTCTATAGAAAAGAGCCATAGACCAATTTTGGAAGTCGGACGATATTATGAGCAGGAGTTCTAATATTTCATTTTATTTCAGAATGACCTCTTAAAACGATTTCTTCAATAATAATAATTTTTGCATGAAGAAAGTTGAGCTTCTTGTTGATCTTCTCCATCTTCAAATTCGGATAATTTAGAATTTGTCGAAAGTGAATTGTCATCAAAAAATTCTCATCACTGAAATTTCTTCTTACTTCATTTAGAAGTTCTTGAAGTTCTGCGTCATTCAGAGGATTCAGTTTGAGTGCCATTCACTAAGTCTTTCACAATATTGGAATGCTATCAGGGAGGTGCGGTCTTTTAGACCGCTGGGGGGGGGGTGAGAACTGGGATATAGAAAAAAGTTGGCGCCGAAACTTAAAAAAATGTACACTTGTAATCAAGATTATAATGAGAAGTTACAGGAAGAATCCATTCAATTGAACTAAAAATAGAATAATGTTGATGGGTAAACCATTCTTAGCGGTCTGTCAGACCGCACCCCCCCCCCCAGTTGAGGGTTAAAATTGTCTAAAAGAATTTACATTTTCTTTCGTTGTACAAAATTTAATAATAAAAAAATAATAATGAAGTTGAATTTTTAAAAATTTCTAGACGCTTACTCCAAAGCTGCCAATTAGTTCAACACTGCGAGTTGATACATCCCCGTTCTACGATGCAACGAATATGAGCTCAAAGTTTATGGACGAATATCATGAGTTATACACATGTGCAGTGATACGGTAGACAAGTAGTTAGCCAACATCCACTTGGAATTATTTTTTTAAGTTCCACATTAGGTATTTATACTTTAATTTTTTTAGTATTTTCGAATGTCTGTCCTCGCTTTTTAATATAAAAAATAAATTTTTAAAAATAAATGCGTGGGTCATTTAAAAAGCCTTCGTGGGTCAGTATCTGACCAGCGGGTCATAGGTTCGCCACCACTGCTCTAGACCAATCAGTAGGCATGGCGGTTATTGCGAAAATAACCAGTTTTCGGTTATTCAAGTTTTTTCACCTCCGGTTTAACCTGGCGGTTATAACCTCTCAAAATAACCGGTTTTTGAAATAACCGGTTTTCGGTTTTTATTTTTAAAAAAAGCCGTTTATAGAAAAATTTTTATTAATATTGTTTTTACAAGAAATTAATCCAATGACAAATATTTATCTGTTCATAAAAAAACTCTTTCAGTAATCCGCCAACCAACAGTCGCCTCGAAGGGAAGCGGTTGCCGTTGATTGACCTAAGATGATGAAATTCCAAAGCTTCATGAATTGGTAAATTTTAGTCTAATCGAATCTAAAATCGAGCCTATCTTCCGATCCGGTTTTTTCACCCGGTTATTGGATTTTAAAAAAATAACCGTTTATAACCGGGACAAAAAAATAACCGAAAAAACCGGTTAACCAAAACAAAAAAAATCGGTTTTCGGTTAAAACCGGTAGGTTTTTCCCATCTCTACCAAGCAGGATTAGCCATCAGCTACATTACATTGCAATACGACCCCCCCCCCTTACTCCAAAGATAAAAATCTCCGGTTTGCAGTTTGGATGGGTCTGTGTAGAAACTTTTTTGAAAAGAAAAAAAGATTATAGACAGTATTTAAACATAAAAGAAATGCATTTAACACTACACAACACCGCCGTCTTTATGGCTCATGTGATTTCTATCCGGTTTGGGTATGTAGGTGGACTTTATTTTTATAAAAAAAAATTACAGCATACAGAAGAATGGCAAACGAAAAAATTACAAAGCTAATGTTTGCATATAGAATTGACAACAAAATAAAGGAATATACACAATGACTTGATTATCACGGTGTGAATGAAAGGAATAATGACGAATGAAAATGATGACGAACAAGATGAAAAAGCTTACATCAAATGCACAGGTTGTTGAGTAACGTAGTAGGTAGTTTACTTTTAAAGAATTATGGGAAAGGAAGGATTTAGTATGTTCAGTGTATGATGTGAGAACTATAAAAGCAATGAAAAATGAGCTATTTACAGGTGAAAAGAAAAGCTCGCGAAGCAGAAACAATTTTAAGACAGGTCCCAAAAGTTCACTGCTTTTAAAAACTTGTAGGAGGACTGATTAGGGTCCTTGGCATTAAACCTCTACAGGGTCTGGGCCCATTAATCTGAGGTCTTGATGAAGGAAAGAAATCTGGTTCGGTGTCGGAGGAACTGGTTGTGTCCGGTTGCTGTTTGTTGAGGTCGTCATTATCAGTGAGGAAAGATGTCAGTTTACCTATTTTTATTCTTGATAGTTTAATTAAAAGTAAGTTTTTCCACCAAAGTAGAGTGTTTTCTGCAATTGGTTCGGTAAAATGAAAAGATGACGTAAGATGACAAGACGTTGCGTGGTGGAGAGGGTCTCCCTTTTCCCCGCATTCCCAGATATCTGAACGATGAAGTCGGAATCTGTAGAGATAGTTGGGAAAAGGGCCATTGCAAGTAGCGAAAAGGATGGATTCTCTTGACCATGAGAATCCATTACAGAGAATTTAGGGAGCATATTAAAGATTGCTCTTCCGGTGTCTCCTGAATCCCAGTCTTATTGCCATTTATTGAGAGAGAGGATCCTAAGCACTTTTTTCGGATGACATTTCGGGGCCTGAAAATGGAGATGAGTCCCTTCTTTAGTAGCTTGTTTGGCAAGGTTGTCTGCTACCTCTTTATCAACATGCTCTTTAATCCAGTTAAGTTGTATTGATGGGTTCTGAAGGAGGGCTTGTTGTGCTTCTTGGACTAGTTGGTAAGAAAGTTTGAAGGAAGAAATTACTCTGAGTGCCCATTCGCTGTCGCTCCAAATTGACGTTGGTATTCCCTTAGAATTAGCCCAATTTATAGCTTCTTTTATTGCTAAAGTCTCAACTTGAAAAATGGTATTATGCGGGCTTAGTTCTGCCGCCCACTGATGAATTTGGACGTTCTTTTTAATGACACAGAAAGAGCAACTTATTTCACCTTCTAGATGTCAGCCATCTGTGTAAATAGCCTCAGTTTGGGGATGCGGGTCAGAGACTATTGAGACCCTATCCTCTAAAGCAAAATGAGCTGGATGAATGATAATAGGAGGATTCGGCTTTTAAAAATCCTGATATAAAAAAACTTGAGCCTTCCCTTCTCTAAAAAGAATTGACTCCATTTGAGCTTCGATACGTAGGGTAGTAATGCCTTCGATCACTTGCAGAGCTGCTGTTAGAGTGGTAGAATACGCTCCAGTGATGTTGAGAGGGAATTTTCTCTGTATTGAATTGAGAAGCCTTTGCTGCCTTGATGTGATATTTTTTGCCCATGCCGGTGATACATAAAGTAGGATTCTTTCTATAACTGTAAAATAGATTTCCCTTCTGATATTTTTATTGAGACCCCAGTTTGACACGGCGATACTTTTTAACGTAGGACTACGTTACTCCCATTGGGGTCTCTGGAAGGAATTTGATTCACACGCCATAACACTACAAAAAACGCTGTATGGGAGATCCTCTATATATCGGTAACTACATATGTTAGAAACATAACTAATGTCTTATTTTAGAGATAAAGGGTAACAACATAAATTACAAAAAGTATTTGAAAATTGGAATTGCAGTTCAGCGACTACTGAGTCGCAAAATTGAGCAAAAATATATATGAATTGGTGACGTCACACGCAGGAGGTGCGCGCGCACAATTGGCTGACGTTCTCCCTTGCCACATTTTCGCGAGCGAGATTTCGTGATTGAGTTGAAAATTTTGTTTCGACAAATCTAATACAAGAATGCCTTCAAATGTAAATTTACAAAGAAGGAAACGCCAACGAGATACCAAACAAGATATAGAGAAGTTAAGAAAAGAATTGTTGAAGCAGGAGAAGCAACAAAAGAAGCAGCAGGGAAAAGGAACAGAAGAAGCAGTAGGAGAGGGAACGAAAGAAACAGCAAAATAAGGAACATTTAGCCTTACTTGCAAAAGAGTCACGTGAGTAAAGTAGTCCTACGCCTTTAACGTCAGCGGCTGTTTGGAAAAGACAGCCTCACATCATTTTTTTATTTTTTGATAAATTTTTAACTTTTTATTTTTTAACTCGGACAGATGTGTGGTGAAATTTAATTTATCGTCAATAAAGACCCCTATGATGCTTTCCTTAAGAAGATTAAATGGTATGACTTGTAGTAGCTAAATCCTTGAATTTCCGAATGCCATTTCACTGTTGTTTGGTATTATTGCAATGTAGATATGCAGATGTATTCTTCTAAGAAATAAAACCACCATACTATTAAAAAAGGATGGAAATATTTTAAATATTTTACACAGTTTTTTGCATATAGCTAGCTTACTCGAATATTTCCTTTTGGAATAATTTATTTTCTTAGCAGATTACGTCTCCACACATATTCTCCATATTTCGCAAGATTTCCATCGTATAATCTATTATCGTCGGAGAATTTGTCTCACGCTGGTGTGGTGAGGAAGTTTGGAGCGGGAGTGCCAGCTCAGGTGTCGTACTCGGTATCTGATCGCGATTCAAAATTACGAGGTCCGTCCCAAAATAGCCTCCATATTGATTCAAAATGGAACGTTATTATAACTAAACTAAACGTTGGATAATGCATTATAAAATCATGCTATTACAATCACCGACAGTGTAACATTAACATTAAAAATTGCTCAGTTGTATAGTTACTAATTCTTGAAGGATCGGAATATATTTTCTCCAAATTCGAAGAAAAAAATTATACCTTTATGTGACAGAAATGTACAATAAAAAAAATTACTCAACTGTTTTATTTCCACATCGTTACATGGTGCCTTTCTGCGGAATAGATTACGGAATATTAGAATTTACTTCATGATTACTGAAGCCAATAAATGGGTTCCTTATTATAAGTTTATGATAAAAGAAACCCATAACTTTCAGCTTCAGAGAATTAAAAATAATAATAATAATTCCAAGCCCACATATCTATGGAAATAAGGTTGTTCAGGACTGCAGGAGCATTTATATGTAGAATGTGTTTCTTTCGACTGCTTAATGTCAGGCGTATTTTGAAGGCTGATAGAACCAACTATTTCAGCAAACCGTCCCTTCAGTGAACAGGAAAGATGGACGCTATCTTTCAACACGATAACGCGGGAAAACACTTCGCAAGGACCATTCAAGAGAAAATTAGGGAACTCAATTGGAATATTCCCTCCCTTTCTCTACATTAGATTACTTCTACTTATGATTTCCATTATTTCAGATGATTAAAGCTTTTCTTGCTTGATAAACATTCATTTCTTATCAATATGTCAGAAGCGTGACCAGTCAAAATAGCCCACGCCATAAGAGCCTCGACAAAAGAGCCCGTGGCGAAATAGCCCCGATAAAACAGTCCAAGACAAAATAGCCCCGACAAAACAGCCACACTAAAATAGCCTAGACAAAATAATGTTTTTTATTGTCGTGCGGTATTTGAAATTGGGTTATTTTGTCAAAGTTATTTTGTTTTGGGCTATTTGGTCAGGGCTCTTATGGCTTGGGCTATTTTGACGGGGTAATTTTTAAAACATTTTGACTCCAAAATTCACATTTTTTTTTGTCCTGGAATAAAACTTTTTAAGTTAAATAACTAATTAAATAAAAAATAATAGAAAAAAACTAGATGAAGGGACGATCATAACAACTTATGGTAACTGTATCTATTTGATTACCAATTTCCTCTTGGGCGGTATAGATGCTGAAAAGGAAGGTATTCTCCTCTGCGTACCAAATGGTACAGTCGATGCACTTTCTACATAGGGTTGGCTCCATGCAGTATCACGAAGTCAGTATAATTGCATTCCCTCATGCTTCGTGAACTAATCTATCAGTTCTTTAATTACCCTATAACTGATATTATTTTGTTGTGGTATCGTATTATCCCATGTATTATGGATTATGTTTTGCTAATGTCGGAAGACATGGTTTCAAAAGCAAACCACATACCCTTAACGACATGACAGATGGGCAAAAATCCCACCCACCCCCCTTTCTCCATCAAATTCCCACTGTAAAACAAATGTCTCGAGAATTTTCGATCCATTATCTGCATTTTAAAAGTTTCTTTTTTTAAGCTATACTGAACTTGCATCTTACGATCCTGGTGTCACTTTAGGAATATTCACAAATATTCGAAGATGTCTGAATTCGGATGAACTTTTAGTAGTATAACTAGCAACATTTGTACGGAGTCTTGACTTCCATGCAGTAAACCACATTCTTAATATTGTTTCTTAGCAATTATGCATTAACATATAAACGCAGTGCTTAAAATTTTATTTTCATAACAAATTCTGTGATTATACAAAACAATATTAATAAAACGCTCAAATGTTTTCACATTTAAAAATTTAAATACATTCAGTCACAAAACTGATACAGTTTCGACCAATAAATGGACACAAAGTTGCATTTGTTTGGACAAAAATATTAACATTTTATCTTCGTTCTTTCTTCTAAAAGATAGTTTTTCTTACTCTTTGTGAATCCAAAAATGAAGAAAATGTCTTTCAACTCAAGTCATTCAATTTTAGGAAGTCGAAGAACGAGGTATTTAATTCTTCAATGTTCGCGTCCGTGCAGCCAACTAATTTCAGAATCTTGGCTCGGTTTAGAATGTCCATGACCATATTGCTTTTAGTTTCACCGCAAGTTTCCTTTGTCTCGGCAGCTAAACAAGCCAGTGAATAGACAGATGTCCTAGAGTAAAAAAGTACATAAAGACATGCAAGTTATTCATCAAAACAGTTATTCAAAAAAATTTCCAGCTTGGGAAAACTTGATCATGCAACAAAATGTTAACTTCAAATTTAATTTTCCCCACTCTTTTCTGAAAAACGACTTTTCGGAATTGTAGAATTTAGAATAGGATGTTTTTTATTTCATTCCTTAAATTCGAAGAGATAGAAAAGTACTTATAGACATTTTTCATCCATTCTGTTTTTTTCGATAAAGTTCAGTTTTCCAGAAAAGAATGCGGATATCGATCTGAAATTTTCACCAGATAAGTACAATGTGTACATAAATGAAATGACTCATTTCAAAAATTAGTAAAAAAAAACTGAAAATGTTGGAATCGTTTTTTTTTAAAATAAGAGCGCATCTCAAAAAGATTTTTTTTCAGATAGGTGACGCGTCGTTACGCCGTTCTAAATTTTTTATAACGAGAAAATTCTGTACGCAATGGCTACCGATCAGCAGAAGCCTATGAGTGTTTTCTGATTTATTTTTTCAGTTTTTCTTGAATATCGCGAAAATTCTTCAGTTTTCACACTACATGTGAATTGACAAATTAAAAAGCGTAAAATTCTTTACAAATACAGACTTTTATTTTTCTTCCATAATATTTAATATTTTAATAATTTCTTTAAAAATATTTAAATTAAATTTTAAAAAGGTTTTAATATTTTCTCAGATAAGGGCTCTAAACCAATTTTTGATTTCCAGTAATTTACAACTCCCTAGACCACGGAAATGGCATGCTGCCTATCTGGAAAAAAAAACTTTTTGAGATGCTCTCTCGTTTAAAAAAATCGTAGTACCAACATTTTTAGTTTTTATTTTATTAATTTTTGAAATGAGTCACTTCATTTGTGTACACCCTGTATTTCCTCCTATATAACACTGCGTTAGTGGAATTATGTCACTCAAATTCAAAAAGAAAAATCATATGTATTTTTCAAACTTTATGTTATTTTAATTTACTCCTGTCCTAATTAATATATCTTCTGCTACGTTCGATGGCTAATTTTATGTCTTTTAAACACTTGTAACCTCCATATTCAAAATTTTCCTCTAAGATTAGCAGACTATTACTAAAACGCGAAATACCAATGTTCCAACTTTTCCTCCCTCTCTCTTATCTGTTCCTATACCCGGCTCCGAGATAATGGTATGTTTTGGATAGCCAACCCAACAACTTAAAGCAATTAGAATGCTGTTATGTATTTTGAGGTAGACGTCTCTCCATAGTGGTCTAATGGCGTGTCGGGGAAAGAAAAAATTATGACGCTTTTCACGCTTAAAGCTCCGGAACCAAATAACATAGATGGTTGGTTTTAGTTTCATTTAGCAGAGAAAGGTGTACATTGAAGATTGCAAAAAGAATTTTAGAATTTGAAATTACGGTTTAGTCACAGTCAAGCTGCAAAGTTGGTGAAAATCACGAAGAATTTTACATAGATAGAGTTACATAGTCACACTAGACTAATAGTCACTATAGACTATAGACTTAATAGTCACAGAGAGCTACTTTAGTCACAGAAAGTCTCAGTTGAGTAAGGTAAGTAAGTCTACGCCCCTCAATCGGAGCGACCGTTTTGCAGAGACAGACTACCGTCGATTTTTTTTTCCTTATCAAGGAACAATTGAACTGGATTATGTAAGGATATGCCGACAGGACAGACGCGCGCGCAAAGTGTAGATCATGTTGATTGCATAAGGATTGCTCTTAGCATTAGGGTTAGTTTTCTCTTTCTCACTCAGTAACACCAACAGGTTATGAACAGGTTGTGTGCGGGAACAGGTCAGAAAGTGTTGTGAAATTTCTAAATAAATTGGCAATCGCAATTTGAGTTCTGGAAATTATTCAGAAATTTAATTTAAAAAAAATACTTGACTGTGTGGTTGATTATTTTTAATTGCAGAATATGTTTGTGGAAATTTTATTTTGTAGCTAAGAATTTTTTTATTCATTTTCATAAATATTTCTTATGTTTTTCCTAAGTTACTTACTTATAAAGTAATTTTTACATATTTAAATATTTTGCAGTTCTATGTAATTTTTTTTTCCATTCTGTGTTTTAGTCATGGTACATTTACATATCTGTAGTTTGTAAAATTTGGTATTTTAGCCATAGGTTGGCATATTTCATCTAAAATTTGGTGTTGTAAATAGATTGAGTTTGTGATTTGTGTCGTTGCGTATGCATTTTTCCTCCTTCTTTTAGTTGAGTTATTCCCATTTATCAAGGTCAAAATTTATGTAAAATAAATTTATTCTTTACAGAGTGTTATTGCTATTCGTAACTATGCTGCGTTATTATTGCATTTGATATAGAAATTGTATTACTGATATACTTTAAAATTTATCAAACTCTTCTATTTAAGCTTTACTTTTTCTGCTAATCTTACAAAATTGATCTTATGTTTTCAATATTTACTGTAAATTTTGTACACCTTAACTCCAATTCAACCCAATTCTATGTGCCTGCTGGTCCCTTCATGATATAGTGTTCTTCTCCCGCCGGTTCAATTAGTGCTCTAAAACCAAAGGGTGGCGTTGACCATTCTGGGAATTGAATGAAGGAAATAAATACGAATAGGCTTTAGCTTACTAATCTTAATTTAATGAATTCAAACAAGATTACTAGTTGTTTATTAGTGTCATAATCAAGATTCGAGTTTCCGACCTAAATGTATTATTTCTGATTGATAATCACAAATTAATTACCACTGTATTAGAGTAGACTTTGATATATTTAATTTATTAGTATTAATATTTATTTCTTTCATTCTTGGTCGAATTTCCATTGCAAGAAGAACCAATCAATACCACAATACTTCGTGACTTAAAATCTTGTCACATTCTGATTCTGTAACATTGTCGAGTTTTAGTCTTTATAAGAATTTAGTCAATTTGAATAAGACTCCTAGTTGTTTATTGATGTTATAATGAAGATTGGATTTTAGCGGATAAAGGTATTATTTCTATTCGATATTCAAATTAAAAATCTATTAAAGTGGATATTTAAACATTTGATAGTTAAAATATTTATGTCGTCCATTCTTCGTCAAACTGTCGCTGCAAGGAGAACTGATATAATGCTTTACGACTTAAATGGTGTGTACACTGATTCGTTTTACATCCTATTGTGTTGGCGATTGAATTCGTTGGTGTTATAATCTAGATTAGAATCTTACAGATAAAAGTCTTATTTGTAATTCAGAATAATCTAAGCATTAAAATGGATTTTGAGGCACTTATTTTGATATAAAGACATAAGTTAGAATAATATTTATTCTAATGTCTAACTTATGCCTATTATGATTTTCATTCTTAATCGAATTTTCATTGTAAGAAAGCTAATACAGTCAGCTTAAATGGTTTTCACAATGATTGGTTTTTACACATGATTGCTTTCGCGGTTGCGTTACTTGGTGTTATAATCAAAATTAGAGATTTGTAACTAGAAGATTTATTGTGTATTCATAGTCATCCGATTATTAAAATGAATTTTGAGACATTTAATTAGTTAGAATAAATATTGCGTCACCTATTCGTCGTTAAACTGATAATGCGAGGAGAACTGATCGATATTACGTTACTTTACGACTAAAATAATTTGCACATTGAATTTTAACCGTGTACGTACATGCAATCCTTATCTCTTCTCAATTTCTCTTCAGTAGTTTTATCCACACAGCGATCCTACGACTGTATATAATGGCCTTATTTTTCAATGGCCATTACGTTGCATTTGATCTCAACTTTCTTACTTAACACCTCATTGAAGCAAAGAATACTCATTACATAATTTAATACTGAATAAAGAATCGATCAACACTACAATATCTTACGACTTAAATGGTTTAAACGTTGAATTTTAACTATGTACTTACAAGCATTCCTTATCTCTTCGCATTTCTTCCGAAGTTTCATCAACAAAACGATTCGACGACTGTATGTAATTGTCGTATATCTCAAAGGCTTTTACGTTGCATTTGAAACCGACTTTCTTACTCCTTAACACTGCATTGAAGCAAGGTATACTGGATAGATAATCTACGGGAAAGATAAAGTGCTTATGAGGAATAAGGATAACATAAATTATGGTCGTATATTACTACTTCCGTATTTGAATAATGAATAGATAATATGTTGATAATAATACGTAGATAATATTAATTAAGAAAACTTAACTGTGTTAAATACTAAAAAGTAAAAGTAAGATTTTAAATTGCACGCTATTATTAGTACATTTTGTAAGGCAGAAAATAACTATTTATCAAAAATATGAAGATCTAAGCAAAAATCGTAGATGAGCAAGGCGCTGATAAAAATGGTCCAAAAAAATTGGAATTTTAGTCATATTTAGCATATATTTAAAAACTAGAAGATTTGTGCCTGTCCAAGACGGGTTTTTAGCCTGTCAAAAAATATCTGAGATCTGATTGTCAGAGATTTACTGACAGAAATTGTAGTAGAAAATCTCATGCACATTGTCGGAGTGCTTCTGAAATGAAAAAATTATAATGAAAAAAAGGAAACCGATGAAGTCAGCATATTTAAGCATTAAAAAACTGTCTGAGTTTTTTGATTTGATAATGAGGGAGACCAATAGGGCAATTTAGTAAAAAGAGGGGAAAATACACAAAATAAACAAAAAAAAGTTGCTAGAAGATTTTGGAAGATAAATGACTCCTATTTGATATCCGCACTCGTGAAACAAGGTAAAATAAAAAAAGAAAAGAAACTGCTTAACTCATCTAAAAAAACACCTGTCAAATAGCAATTACGTCCGTCCGCTGGATAAATTGAAGATTCTATAATTTAGCAAAAAAGATTCTTATTTTCCAAACACACAGAGAAAAACGAAAACACAAAATAAGCAAACAAAAAAGTGCTAAAAGATTATATTAGGAAAATAAATTAATTATGGTATAACTCTTATTTGATATTAAATCCGCATTATTAAATCAACATAAAATAAAAAGAAGAAAAGAAACTTCTAAAAACCCTTGTCGTAACTCCTATTTGATATTAAATCATCACAAAAGAATAAAAACAGTATCCGGTGTGTATGTAAATTTGTAGACAGGCTGGCCTATCACGTAGCCAAACCACAAACCACTTGAGCGAGCGTTACCGAAAGATTTGGGCTATTATAATATAAATTTTAATGAATGTTTAAGAATTTTCAATCTTTTGAGGTTCATTGCCGCTTAAATCCTTATCATATTTTTTCAGAGTCTCATGTTTTTACGATTTTCCCTTTGACTACCAGATTTGATTAAAAACACAAAAGAAAGTTTTTAAATTGCACGTTATTATTAGCACATTAAAATGTAGAAAATATTTTTTATCAAAAATATGGAAGTCAAATCAAAAATCGTAAATGCATGAGGCGCTGATATAAATACTCTAAGTAAATTAATACTTGAAGTACTGAATATAAATTGTAATAATTAAAGCACTTAATGTAAATTGTAATTTTAGACACATTCAATATATATTTAAAATTTTAATGAATATTTAAGAATTTTCTTTTTTTTACATTCATTGTTGTTTAATTCCTTATCATATTGCTTTTAGCGCCTCAAGCTATTATGATTTTTACTTTGACATCCAGATTTTTGATTAAAACAAATACTCTCTACATTTTAGTACTACTAACAATATTCTGCCTTTTAAAGACTTCTCTTTTATTTTTATTATTTTCTACTTTTTACTTTTTACTCTTTAATACATTTCATAATTCATTATTGTTTTCAGTGCCTCACGATTATAGGACTTTGACGAACAGATCTTTTATTTTTTTAAAAATTCTACATTTTAGTATGCTAATGCAAACCTGCTTTATAAAGACATTTTAAATTCTATTATTTTCTACTTTTTGGTCTTTAATACATTTCATAATTCATTATGATATTTATTATGAAATGTATATAGAAATTCATTTATGTCAATTTCTCTACCACGTTTACTTTTCGTATCCTATCAAAGCTAAACAAAATTAAGCCATAAACTGATTATTAACTTCTAAAAATATTAAAATACATATTGTTTTCAGCGCCTCACGATTTTAGAACTTTGACATACAGATCTTTAATTTTAAAAAAATCTACATTTTAGTATGCTAATAAAAACCTTCTTTATAAAGACATTTTTATTTCTATTAATTTCTACTTTTTGGTCTTTAATGTATTTCATAATTCATTATTATAATTATGTATTATGTGAGGTTTAGAAATTCATTTTTATCAAATTCTCTATCACATTTTCCCTCTTGTATTGAATCAAAACTAAACGAAATTAAGTCGAAAATTGTTTACTAACTTCAATACTTTTAGAATACAAGAAAGAAACAATTAAAAGAAATTAATGAAAAAAAACAGGAGCAAATCTTCAAATATTGTTATATTTGTGTAAAACTGTGAGAAATTGCAGAATCGCCCAAGATAGTGTGAAACAAGCATTTTATTCGATAAATTAAAACTCTCATCAAACATGACATTTAAATAACGATAATATTCTTGGCTTTATAATTTTTGATACATCTTATAGTTAGTTAATATAATTTTTATAGATACTTGTAATCAGTTTTCCTCAAATTCATTATCAAATGGTGTTTCTCGTATTGAATCAAACTAAACAAAAAAAAATAATGTAAAAGATTTAATGATAATTAAATTCTGAAAAGAGGAAAAATAATGTACTTTCATCGGTCTCATTACAAACACGAGTCAAGTTAAATTAAAACTAAGAAAATATTAATTTAATTTTTTTATTAGCTTAAAACATGATTAAGAAAAATCGCAGTAAGAGAAAATTCGATAAATGAAAGGTTTACTCATTTTTTAAATAAAACTTTTGTACGAAAACTGATACTAACTTTTGCGCAGTTCCTTGCCTGGAGTACAAAGGTCTATCAAAACATCTGCGATATCCAATACCATATGAGTGATATCTGCGGATTTATTACTTGGTGGTACAGCACCGTGAAAATTTTTTCTGACACAATCACCTATTAAGCACCACAGGTTTTTAGTCGCAAGTCTATGAGAAAAATGCATTATATTAGTAGGAGAATCACTTACTCAAAAAAAGATTCAAAATTTTGCAGATTCAAAACGCAGAAAAGATTCAGTTTTTTTTTTATTATTTAAGATATTTCCATGTTGGTGAGTCGCACTGGACAGAGCGAGATGTTTGTGGTTTTGCAGCTCTTGCTTCATCTTTTGTATTGTGTTCCCACATGACTAAACTAGATAGAATAAGATATTATTATATGGAAAGATTGAAAAGATAGAAATGATGGGAATAAAAGAGGACTGCGAAGTTTTAAAACAAATGAGAGGGATGGTAGTTCACTCCAACACAAACGATATTTGCAATCGAATCTAAATTCTCTATCTCCTATTTCTGCCAGAAACCTCAGTACTAATAGGCTGGGGAAAAATACTTTTTCCGAAATTCGACTTGGCTAATTGCAGAAAAATTGTCATTCTGTAAACATAGCACACAAATTGTTTTTTAAGAATTTAATTATCAGATCTTCAGGCACATGTGGCTTGAAGTTCCAGTTTCAGGATGGCAGGCAATAAGAGATACACTACTTGAAGAAACTTCTAAAAGCGAGTCAAAGACCTAAGCACAGAATAACCTTATTTGCTTGAGAAATGCAGTGCAGTTGCTTCAGATAGCTTTTCATATTTCCTCAGCAAACTTACGGACGCTTGCAGCATACTTCAGCTCTTAGTTAGCACTGGAGATCAGGGTTACACCTTAAATAGCTAGTGCAATATACAGGAGACATCCATTCTGATCGTGATCCAATAGCTAATTTCTAAACAGTTAGAAATAGACATGTACTTCCAACTGGGAAAGCATCTTTTAAATGATGTAAAGAGTTATTTTTTGTGCTACTTGAGTCAATAAATGAATTAAAAATTTTCGAAATCTAAATTGATTTGCAGTCTCCTGGTACCATTAGCCATGTTCAGCAAAATATTCTCGACAAACTAACATTTTAAATAATAAAAAGTTAAATTCTTCTGCGACAAAAACTGAATTAGTTATGAAATTTTTAATATCTCTATTTTAGACGATTTTAAACTATTTCAATTGCTGCCTTGAGGAAAACTCACCACTTAAGCTCTGGCACTTTCTCTACATGGCCTTTTATTGGCTTAAATTAATCAATTTAAAAGCTTCGTAACTCTGTTAGTTTTAGTTAAAGAAGAGAGGAACTATTTTTGTTTAAAATGTTAGTGTGTCAAAAATATTTTACCAAATAAAACTAATAATTTTCAGGAGTACATTTAGTGACTCAAATACCATACAAGATAATTATTTACTTCATTTAAAGTATTTTTCCCACTGAAAGTATGTGCTTACCTCTATTTTGTTTAGAGATTAGCTATTGGACCACAATTAGAGTGGACACTGTGATCGTGGTGCAGTTTTGCATATTGCAAGTTTGTATTCCGATTGTGTTTCGAGATTCAACGACTACTGACAATGTTTCGGAGCACATAATCTGTGGAAGATAAAACCACTTTTCTCCTCCTTGCCACATGTACATTGTACATCAGGAATACTCTTATATATGTTCTTCAAACAAACGGGTATTGCGGGTATCCTAAATGTGCTACTTTCAATAATCACAGAAAAGCTACACCGAGACAAAGAGCACTTATTTCGAACTGATAAAGAAGTGCAACCAGCGGCGTCTAGAAATGTCGATTCGGCAATTCTAAATACCACATGTAAACTCTGAACTAATGCGTATTGAAAAGTGATCTATTGATTTGCAGCACTTCTGATGAAACACCTGTCATGCAAAAACACTGAAGATGACATTAAAACGTCTGCACAGACAGGATTCGAAATCATGTGTGCTCCCGCGGAAACCTAACCTCGTCGAGTCGATGGTACAGGTGATGACGGAATTCGCAGCTTCCGTTCATAGAATGGAGCGCGGGATGGATTCATACAGAATCCACTCATGTCCTGTCAGCAGATGCTGGAATTTGGATGAAAACAAGATTATATTCTTTTAGAGGACGTTCAATTAGACGCTGTGAGGATTTTTCGCTTAAAATAGGTGCAAATGCATACTTTGAAATCGATGAATGAGAGGAGATTGACTTCTTCGTGGAGAATCCTGGGTTATATTGGCCCGATTTATAAGGTCAATATAAGCAAAGAATTCCAAATTTTGGAGACCAAGTCTTATTTTGGTTAATTCCGAAAAGCCGCCTACGTGATTAAATATTTCATGTTCTATTTCTACGGTCAAAGGAGTCGACGACGACAGCAAAATTGTCTTAAGATATTATCCTTTTAGACGCACTTAACATTTGTTAACAGAAGCACTATATCTGACGGAATTTTTTTTGTCAGTTATATTTGTTTATTAGAAGTTATTTATATACTGTGTATGCCTTGTAGACTACATTCTTGAAGTTAAAACTTGAAGCCACTTGTTGCACCCCCAAAATTTTACCAAAAAATTCTGTAAACTATTGATACCAAATGACAATTCTTCCACCGTAAGCAATAATTAAATCCAAAAAAGGGGCTTGTTTCGACTTATCATATTCGGCATGCAAAGCAGGTCAGTTATAATAACTTTGTCGACATTTCCTATTCAAAACTGAAATTTTACAGACAAATAGTCAAAAACTGGTCTTTTTTTCTCCTTGACGGAATCGGGTTGAGACATTTTTTAAGCAATATTGTTTACGAGTACTTTCAAATTACATTTCTCTATTTGGAGGAAAATTTTATCTTAATATTTTTTGTTTCCCTACAGATTTTTATGTTCTTAATCAGTACCCCATATACTTTCAGAAATCCGTTTTTTTTATTTTTATATATTTGAAATCTCCATTTCAAGACCTTTCCAACGATATAAGTCTTTTGCTCTTGTTCATATAAGAAGTAAGTGAAAATGAACTTTAAAAAACTGTAAATAGCTTAATGTAATACAAGATTATTACCTTTAACTTGAATTATCTCAAAATAGTGTTTTTGAAACTGCGTGTACCTTTTTCTCAAAATCTACTTAATATATGCTCTTGAAATTTTTACCATCAATTCTACACATATAAATGTATATACTGATGTAAAATCTGTTTCAGATATTCCAAAAATATTTCTTAATAATGCTGATATAGTTTTAGAAAACGGCATTTTTTGAAAAATTCATAGTGACATTCAGTTAAATTTTTTTAAAAACCACCAAGCTATATTTATGTAAGAAGTTCAGTTCAGTATCGAGATAAATGTCTACTTAAACTGTATAAAACAATTCAAACATGTGTCTAGAATCGATTGTGAGAAAAGGTACATAGAAAATGGCCAATTTAACATTGGCGGTATGGGACTGACTCCCTTAAGATATTTAACTTTCGTATTTTTACGCTTTGATGTCCTTCTAATTTTTTTACTTACATTTTCTTTATCTTCATCTCATTTTCTTACATACTATCAGTTTTTATGTACTGTTCTATAACTAAATTTTTGCTATTGTTAATGGTTGATTGGTTGCGACTTGCACCATAATGGCGATCAGATATCAGCGTTTCAACTATCTCCACAGAAATCGTACCGATTTCAATATCGATTCCGCTTGTGAATGCTCTTTGGTTAAAGAACGCTAAGGTCTTAGGGACTGATTAATCCCCGTGTTGGTAAGGCATGTACATTCGAAGGAGGAGACGCATCTTCGTCATCAAACCACGATTAAAACTAACCTTATATACATTCAAACTGACTGTTGATTCAACTATAAGAAATTATTGCACGGGTTCATTCGAGTCAAGTATTCTCTTACCCATGCCTTGCAATCTTACAGAAAACCTCATTACGTGATGAACGTCGACTATCATTTACTTATTAATTGGTGGAGTATCCGGCCTCTTTCTTATCGAAGCCTTGTGAGGAGCAGGAAACGGAACAAAGTTATAAAACAAAAACTCTATTGTTAATTAATATTATATCAATGATGGAGCATAGCTCAACTTGTAATACAATAATACACAAATTAAGAGTATAATAATTTTTTTACATTAAATAATACAGCGTACTGCACTTCATTTCTTTCTTACAATATTACGCCCATTTTAGTTATTTTTGTCTTCAACAGGCCTAGACATAAAAATTCCACGCAAATGCGTCCCTTTATTGTTTATCTGGCAAAAACTAAACACTGCTGGGTGAGTTGTGGTTCTTTTACCATTTTTAGTTGAACAGTTAGAAACATGTTTACCAACGTTGTCAAGTTTAGTTATATTACGAGAGCTATTTTGGGACTGACTTCTTAATTTTAAACCGCGGTCAGAAAACGAGGAAGACACCTGAGCTGACACGGGTCCCTCCAAGCTTCCACACCACACCGGCGATGGGATTTCAATATTTGACTTTTTTATATATCTGATTTTTACTGCTTTTTCTGTGTTCATTTCTTTTTCAATACTTATCTATATTTTTACTGTTCCTTGCTTACCGGAGCAGTAAAGCAAGCTATTTTCTCCCCACCGAGGTGGGTCGAACCATGTTTACACTCCCAGCTCTCTTATATTTAAAATTACTGCCCCTGTACGGGCAATGCCTGTATCATCTTATTGTACCCAATAAATCGCGTCCTCTACATGCTGGTGGAGCATCTCTATGCCCGCTGGTCCTCTACCGGCCTTGCACCCTTTTTGGATAGGCCAGGCCAGTGTGGGTATTTTTACACCACACCAGCGGAAATATTTTTCGCCCCTAAGTATGATTTAACGTGCAACAGGTCCAATACACGACGGATCTTCAGTGGAATCAGGTTTCGAACCAGGAAGCCGAAACCTTACCACTAGGCCACCGCGGCCTACAAACGTTGTCAAAGTCATTCCAGCTGTTTTGTAAAAACATCCTTTCATTTCTTAGAAGCAGCTATCGTTTCTAAGGGGTTTATTAGAAACGATATAATCCCACTATATATTTTTAGTTGGCAGGTTTAAACACGTGAATCAAATTTCTCATAAATCGGCCAATTTATTATAAGTATTTAAACGATCAAGTCCCACACCTTCGGAAAGGTGTGTATCAAAGGTACCAATCTTTCTGAGATTTTCATTACAGAAGATTCAACCCCGCCGTAATTTGAGTTAGACAGGTTGAAAATCGGGAATCAAATTTTATATCAAACGACCCATTTTTAATATGTATTTCATTAACTTACCCCCTCCAGATCTTGCCTGGAAGAAGAGATCGGGGGTTAGTTGAAATCCAAAGGATTTGGTTTCAAAAGATTTAACATCATAATTTTTTTTAGTCTCACAGTTGAAAATTGCGAGTCAGATTTCATGTCAGTCAGTTCATTTGTTATTTGCACATAAAAAAAACTTACTCCCATCCAGACGAAAAGGGGATGAGTGGAGGTTGATTTACCCCAAGAGTATTTTTAGTCGCCCCTTGAAAAACGTGTGTAACACGTTTCATCAAAATTGACAATGCCATTCGGAAATGATGCTGGGAGAAAAATATAAAAAAAACACAACACAGTTTACGAATTCTAACGGTAGAATTAAATTGATTTGAGCTGAAATCAGAATTTTGTCTCTTAACTCTATCGATACGGAAGGTCCCATACGTCTCTTAAAACAACATACGATAGACGTCCGAATGTCACTCTGAAAGTTCCAGCCCCTTTCGTTAAGTGGTATTGATTTCACACCCGCGGCGCGTGCTTTCTTCGTTAGAGTAGCTCGCCCAGATGTCTTTGGGGAAGAGGGGAGTTTTCTTACAATTCAGACAATGCCAGCTGTCATTGTGGTTTCTGAGTGGGAAAGTGAATTTCCCTTATCTTTGATAGAGGAGCTCGGACATTCCCGTACTTTGAGGTCCCTTTATTTCAATGGCCTTAGGAATCAAAGGGTTAACAAGCAACACCGCCTATCTCAAATTTTTGAAATTTCAAAGAGGAAAAAAATACTCAATTTTTCACAACCAATAACGAGTATTTGTGAATTTTTTTCACCTCTATTAGGAATATCAGGGCTTATGTTTATATCAGATGTTTAAAAAATTCAGAGACATCCGTTATTGGTTGTAAAAATTTGAGTATTTTCTTCCTCTTTGAACTTTCAAAAAATTGAGATAGGTGGTGTTGCTTGTTAAGAGACGATTTTTAACATTTTGATTTGGAGGAACTCTTAATCAGTGAGAACTGAAATACGACAAACGCTTTCCAATTAAATATATGCATACTTACGGGCAATATGAATTTAAATCCTTTTCAGTTATTGGCAAGTAGTTGATTTCATAATAACTCCAACAGCTCCCATCTGTGAAGCAAGTTTCTTGAACATCCGTTAAAAAATCGGCGAAGCATCCTGCAAAATGGATAAATAATAAACCTATGAAGGAGCGTATACCAAGAGAAAATCTTTAAACTTCAAGCGCTGAAAAGTTTATTTTTCATGTGTTCTAATATATAAAATAAGTTGATGAGTTAACTCATGCGTACCATGATAAACACCGTGATAAAAGATACAGAAAAGGATCCAAATATATCTCAGAGAAAGAATATATTCAGTTAAGAGAAATGAATAAATGTCATAAATAAATTTAAATTATTTAAATATCCAAAGCTTAATATTCGCAACCTGTCCACGCCACGCAAATTTGACCGTTCCACGCCAAAACCCATCGCCAATGGGGAACTCCTCTCAGAATCGGAGCGGTGTGGAGCGGAAGGTTGAATATTCAGCTAGTCCGGATATCCAACACTTCATTTAGACCATAAATTTTCGTGGGAATAGACAAATCTGTGCACGGAGGAGGGAGGAGACATGGGTTGTGTGATTCACCGACGAAATCGGAGAAGGTGATAACGGGGATCTGAGTGACTGGTAGTGGATGGATTTGCGTATTAGTATTTCATCTCTATTTACTCTATTTTCATAATTTCTGGCACTATTGGCATAATATTAACTTACTTTATCATAGAATTTCTCATTAACTAGCTTCTCACTTTTTTATCGTCTAAAGTCTCCTTGTTTGCTCTGTGAATTTTAACACAAGGCAATCGCACTTCCCGTTGCTAAGTTTCCTAAAACTCAAACGTTAAAAATATCGTCATTCACTGCATTAATATGCAGTTTTGTTAATCTGTAATCTGTTGAGGTTCTAAAATCATGGCATGGTGCTTTATTCTATGTGTGTGTGTATTAAAATTTTCAGGGATATGGCTTGCAGAGGTTCAAAAAATTATTGGACATAGTAAAGATCAACGCGATGGTATCAGGCAATGCCGAACTCCCTACACACACAATCCCTACTGCTCAGATGTACGACAGATCAATATCGAGATTCAAACGTTCAGTATAGCTTCATTTCATTTTTAAATCAATATTACTTTTGCTTATTAATATCTTTAATCACTTAATAATTACAAAAAATCCCTATCGGTGGGTTCATTTTGGTATAGGTTAAGTGCAGATACATGACATGTCTTCTATGGAAGAAAGTTATGTTTCTACTTCAATCTTTTCAGTTAACACCACAAAACTCCTTTCAGTTACCATTTGTTTCATTTTTCTCTTCCAGTTACAGCTATATTTAAGTTTATTTCAATTATGCCTACTTCTTAATTTGAATAGTATATAAAATTTTTTTTCAATAGAAAGTTATTTTTGCGAAAATCGATTTTACCATGTTGTCAATGTACGTAACCCCGAATTCGGCAATGATTTATTGTAGTAGTGGGGACATTGAACAACATGTTATTATTGCAAGGCAGATTCTCAAAACAATGTCAGGTGACCATGAATAATAAATGGAATTCATATTAAAAGCATATGTAAAAAGAAATGTTTGGAAACACTACACTCAGCAGGTATAATAGATTGAAAACTGAGAGTATTAGAAAGAGAATATGTTTCTAGGTTGAGATTTTAGTTCGGACTAGTGATTGTAGATGACGCCACGATAGAATAACAACGGTAGAATTGCAGGACCAAAGAGACTGCTTGAACAGGTATGAAACGAGAAAAAGTTAATATAAGTTTGAGAATGAGAGTGTTGAATATATCTAGGAAGAAAAGAGCATTTATAATAAGAATATTGAATGTCCTTGGACTAAGGTTATTTGTTACAATAAATTTTCAATTAATGAAGAAGTATTCATAGAAACTGTACAGAGATGTTGTAAAATAGACATTACTTTAAATTAAATATTGATGTGTTCGTCTGTCAAGAATGTACACATTAAATGGCAGGGTTCCCAAGAAATTTTACTCTTCAACAAACATCAGAGAAATTATAATAGCAGATTATTCGATTCTTCCCATTCCTAACCCGAGAAGGGAGCGTTCAAGAAACACCCCACGGCACGTAAAATGTGAAAAATACTGACTTCCCTTTAGTTGAAATAAGTCAAATCCATGCTAGCTATCTTTACGGTCACATTCAACAGAGGAACGTGCTTCAAGAACAATTATTTCATATATTTTTTTATTGGAATTTAGCGTAGGGTGTGAAACACTCCCTTCCTCGCGTCAGGTTTCTTTCTTCTGTTAAGTGAACGTGTGAGGAATAAGAGAATAATTATGTCAAGCTTTAAATTTTAGTGAGGAAACAAGTGTACTCAAAAACACTCTATATTTCTAAAATGGAGATTTTTTCAGGTACAAGACTTTTAAATGGGATAATAGTGCTAGTGAAAATGTCAAGAGAGTAAAGCAAAAGTTATATTAATCTGGAAGTAATGTAACTGCAGTCAGATGGTACATGTCTTATCCACTTTCACAAAAACTATGGGAGAAAAAGATTAAAACTATAGAAACTAATCTGAAAAATTTATTGGATCTAAATTTTTACGACTTAAAGATAAAGCACCGCTTAATTCTTTATTTGGATTTCGAAAAAAAGTTTCCTTCTTACCTAGGAAAATTAGAAGCAATATTTTGATATCCACATTGTATACCAAAGATTATATTCATGATTATTTTCTAAAAATGTAGAAAACATTTAAGAAAATAGTTTTCCTATGTGTTCGCAATGTGCTGAGTAATATAATATATTATTTACTAAATTTTTCGATTAAAAATTATATTTTATATAACTAGAACTGTTTCCATGGATCATTTGGTACAGATAGAGCAATAAAAAGTTGCTAATTTTGTTTGAATAGCGAAATTATGAATTGGGGTGTGCCCCCCCCCTTCCGCGTCTTCGCGTTACTCTTCGTCGCGCGCTTCTCCTGGTTAAAGAAAGACTGCTAAAAAGACAAATAGACCCGCTGAGAAAATTCCCTGCTAAATTGTGAATCTAAATATAATAATATCTTTTCTATCTTTTATATACATGAATTATCCAGACAGTAACTTCCTCTAGCAATTTACGCCGTAATCGTAAGAGCGTGCAGGCGCACCAATTGGTTTGAACTATCTATAAGGCTGATGAACCATTGTTAGGAAAAACAGCAATGCATATGAAAATGTTTAAGAAAATTGATATGCGAGTCATATCCTATACGGCAGCTACAACACAAAGTCTTGATACAGACTTCGGCTTTGAACTTTTCCCTCGTCTTCCTTACAGCCCAGATCTCGCTCCTAATTTTTTTTCATATATTTTTGCAACTTTAAGGCCTTCTTTTTCTCAAAAGTGGTTTCTGGATGAGAATGTTGTGAAGAAGTTTTATCTGGTTATCATGAAATTGTCATCATTACAGGAGGAATCGTTCTTCGATACAGGGATACAGAATATGGTATCTCTTTATGACATGTTTCTCAACAAGGGTGACAATTTTGCTTTAATATTTTTCAAAGTACGTTAGCCAGTTAACAGTTAAACGTTTTGTTCCAATACATTTTGTGTTCTTTCAATTGTTCATCGTCTTTTACATTCTGGATACCCTAGCCATAATGAACATTTAATTAATTTTTTATTATTGGATATCCTAAACATAAAAAAATCTTAGATTTAAAGAATATAAATAAGAAAAAATAATTATTATCACCCATTAAATGGAATTTGTAAGATAGTCCAAAGCGCTTGTAGGTAAAAAACTGTCATTAATATGAATAAAATAAATATTGTAGAATTGGTGAACTGATTGAAAAAGAGTATATTGAATTCTTAAATAAAGAGGTGATATCTTTTAAAATTTTTCTTTTGGGCATTCAGACGTCTTCTCTATTATCTAAAAATTACAAACTGATAAACATGTCCTAATGTAAAGAATTAAAAAAAGTTTACAAGTAAAAATGAGTTACCTCTCTGAGACAGGAAGATAACAACAATCACACTCCACGAAGAAGTCATTTTTTTATAATAAAAGACAGCAAACTTTAAAGCAGGTTGGTTTGGGTGACAAGAATCAGATCTCTTTAACGAGAGCAAATAAAAATGGCAAAAACATTCAGCCTGTTTGGTTACACAATATTATCGGATATG
Source organism: Araneus ventricosus (assembly GCA_013235015.1). Lineage (NCBI taxonomy): Eukaryota > Metazoa > Arthropoda > Arachnida > Araneae > Araneidae > Araneus > Araneus ventricosus. The sequence goes on from BGPR01000205.1 coordinate 352,706, forward strand.
TGATGAGGCAAAAGGAAGTTACCGTTTCTGATTTAAGCAGCTTAATCTATCAATATCTGCTAGAGAAGGATATCCTTCGGATAAAAATGTCGTTGTTTTAAACGGATTTCGGAGAGTAAATGTCGAATACAGGCTGTCTGTACTTCCCGGTACAGGAAATATCGGGAACAAATTTCACACAGTGATGGATTAGCACAAAAGAGAGCTAAAGCCGTAAATTTTCGAAAATTCGAATTAGATTTTTATTTATTTAATGTTAAGCGGTTGCCTATTTTCACGACTTTTCTGCATATATTCTCATAGGAGAATAGTTATTTTTGTATCAGTGCGAAGTGCAAAATTCCCCCGTTCTGATAAGAGTAATTTGAAGCCTCTGTGCAGCTTACCTGATTTATAGCAATATTTTTAAGGTCAAAACAAAGGCGGAGACGCCGTCTGCAAACGATATTCGACACGCGAGGCAAAATATTATGCTACCGTATTTTAATTTATGAAACATGAGGAAAAAATCGTTTTATTGCATTTTCTCTCTCTCTCTCTTTTTCTTTTGATGTTTTATTTCGCAGCAAATATTTTTATTAACATTTTGTTCGTTCTAAAGATTTTTTAAGTAAGTATTTTTAATCAAAAAAGCCGGGAAAATTCTGTATAGTATAATCGTTAACTGTAAAGTTGTATTAGTTATTATACGGTATATTGTTTATACGTTTAAAATTAAATGTTCTTTTCCCAAACTTCTAGAGGTTTCATTCAAACCGTACAGTTATAAGGCAATAAAAGGGCTAGATTTCAAACTTTTAATTCAACAAGAAAGGATTCAAAGGAGATTTATGTTTGTTGGGGAAAGTAATTGACAATATTTGTAGGGGCAGAAACGGAGGCGGGCATATGTAAAAATATGGAACCTGAGCAACGTCGGTTTATCAGCTAGTTAATTTATTAAAGGAATTTAATAAACTATTGTAAAACTTTTAAAATCAGAGGGAGTAATTTCCCCAGGACTTTCTCGTACACTTCCTTAACATGGCGTGTTTTATGATTAGCTTTGTCATGGGAAAGTGACTAGTATCTAGTATAAAATTTGTATCTTTTCTCGATTAACTCCAAAATTTGGCATAGAAGTATAATAAGGATTTCAAGACCATATTCCATATTTCATTTATATAAATTGTCCCGTTTTTGAATAAATCTTTTTCACATACATACGAATAGTTTTCACATACAAACCAACAGACTGTCAATTAATTTATTGCTTCTTTTCCAGAACTTGATATTTATCCAGAATTATGGTGTGACGTTTTCAAAATGTTCGCATGCACACAAACTGATGGACAAACAGAAAGACTTCCCTCTGAGGGATTTCGACAAAAATTTGATACATATCTACAATTTTCATGTCAAGACCATATGCCAAATTTTATTTTAGCATCCGTTGCAATCCGTTTCACAGTAGACTAAATTTAATACAATAATTCTTTTGGAAAAGTACAACCAGTAGAGCGACTGGCAACATGACCGAAGCCCGCAGTATCAGAGGACCCCGCTTGAGGTGTTGCAATACGCACATAGACATTTTTTATGCTTTGCCTCCAGGGTTTATGAGTTCGACAATATACCAAATTTCCTTTTAGTATCCATAAGCAATCCATTTCACAGTAGACTACATCTAACACAATAATTCCTTTTGGAAAAGTGCAACCAGTGGCGCGACTGGCAATATGACCGAAGCCCGCGGTATCAGAGGACCCCGACTTGAGGTGTTGCAATATGCATATCGACGTTGCTACTAGTTTGAATCCAAGATTTATGATTTCCACAATATGCCGAATTTCATTTTAGTATCCATCAGCAATCAGTTTCACAGTAGATTACATCTAACATAGTAATTCTTTTTGGAAAAATACAACCATTGGCGCGATTGGCAGAAAAAGAGCGGGCGCCCACGGTATCAGAGGACCCCGACTTGAGGTGCTGCGATTAGAGAGGTGTTCTAATAGGCATATAGACACTGCTACTGCCTTGCTTGGAGGATTTCTGAGTTTATATTCACAGGGTCTCGCACCAAACATTGGCAGTGTATCCTCATATTTTCTAGTTACGCCACTGTTAGATACATCAGAATTATTAAGGTAATGTTTCAAAAAGAATCCATATCTCAAAATGGATACTTTGGGGTTGGTACTCTTTTGAATAATTACGTCTATTTTTACTTTCTTGTAAACGAATATACGAAAAGAAAGTATTGGTATCGCAAATAAAAATCGACCATAAGAATATATGCATGCAAATAATTCACATTCTAACCCTTTCTGAGACCGAAAAAGCTATATTTGAACTTATGGCACTTTATAATAAAAAGTATGCGGCCAGTTTCGGATTTACACATTCAAAAAATAATACACGATAATTAATACGCAATTTTCATAAAAATAAAATAATTTTCATCAAATCCAAAATTTGATAAAATAAACTACTTGTCCCATTTGGGATAGGAGCCCTTAGTTCAAAATTCTTTGATTTAGTTCAACATAGTTTAGTTATAAAATTAGATTTAGTTCAAAATTTGCTTTAAATCAATAAGAAAGTTGAATTCAAACTCATTGAAAATTATATTGAAAGTATGATTATTTTATAAAGTATATTTTTTCCATGTAATCTATTGCAGGAATTAACGTTGAACTCAATGAAATAGATAAATTGTGACAGCCTACACTTAGTATGTAATAATAACCTGAAATAGTAGTCGTTTTCAAATTGTACGATTTTTTTTTCTTTTGTATTTTAATGAGTTTAATGTTTAATTCTTTCTATTTGTGATGCCGAATCAATTTTTAATAATTTGCATTCCACTTCATGCTTACTAATTTAATTTTTTCGCATCACGTACGTAAGTTTTTATTTAAAAACTTTATATTTTATTTTGTTTCACCTTCACTATAATACCAAGACTATTTCATTTATGTTACATTAAAAATTCCTTTTGTTTGACACAAAATGGACATTCGAATAGTAATTTTTTCAAAAAGTGAAACGCGAAGTTTAGAAACAAATCCATTTTGTTTCCATATACCAGACACCAGCTTATATTTTCGGGTATGAATTTCCTGTTTTAGACCTAGATTATTCCGAAAAATTATTTTTAGAATTGTGTGTGTGTGTGTGTGTGTGCGTGCGTATGTGTGCGCGTGTGCTTGTGTGTGTACCAAAAGCAACGATCAAGGTGCATGAATTTTTGAACATGATGTTTACATTAAAATTGCTGATATGTGTCTAATTTGGACTAAATCCGGAAACTGGCAGATTGTTTGGCCCCCCCCCCCGAGTGTGTCTGAACACCATAACTCAAAAACACTTCTCTCACTCTTTGACGACCTAGATAAATGAAATTTGGTTTGTGGTTTTCGCGCCAAATTTCACCAACTGTGTCGCAAAATCAAGTTTTGGACCCACTGTGTTAAAGCAAAAAAGTCCAAAATGCATATTCTATTCTCTTCTCTATATTGAATCTCGATACACTACTTCACTTCACTATGCTGCTCTTAGTAGCCCAAATGCGCCATAGCATTGAATTATACGAGAAAGTCGAGAGGAGAACACCCATCCTGTTTTATTTTGTAACTTCCGAAACCAAAAAATTTATATACTATAAAAATTGAATCTGATTTTCTTTAAAATTCTAAAAATAAAGAAAACTCTTTATTGTCTTGATGAAACCTGAAATTTCCCCCCATTTTCTGGATAAAAAATACACTGTGCAATTCGGAGTGCATTTGAATTTATTTTGTAAGAAAATATGCATATTTGCTTCCTCAATTTGCAACATTTTTTGCTGAAAATGACTTACATATCGTATCCTTGTAAAACGTTACTTTATTTCTGTATCACCAACAACTAGATTCCAGGCACATAACTCTACTATAATTATCAAACACAAATTCGTAAATTATAAGGTGCGAAGAACAAACCTCATGTCAAGAAATATTCAAAATAGAGTTTAGTCTTTATTTTTAAAATCGTTATCTTTATTTTTAATTTATTCAATTTGTTTCGCATGGTTTCTATTCAATAATTCCAAAATCATCTTAGTAGTTTTTCCAAAACTAATGTTTTGCTTCCCATTTGCCTGACAAGTATACGAAAAATGTAAGATTGGAACTTCTCGCAGCATATTAAATTCTTACCACCCATCTCAATCATGCTCACAAAATAAAAAAAAACTATGTACAAATTGACATTCTTCATGTTAGAAAAAAAAAAGACGAGTCTAGCACATCTTTTTTTATTGGCTTGGATACGTCGTTATCGTTACCCAACAGTGAAGTAAAGTTAGAAACTGAATATGGTGAGATTTATCAACATTTCGAAATTTGTTTGATTGCTGTTGGAAGTGAAGTGGAAAATAGCCCGTCTCAGTTGCTTGAACGCTGAAAATATCACTCGAAGAACTATTATAACATCTGTTGAATTAGGACTGTTGTTACCCTGCACTAAAGTAGAGTTAAAAATTTGACGTGGTGAATTTTACTAACATTTCAAAATTCTTGAATTTATTTAATCGCTTTTTGGGAGTGAATTGGGGAAAAGCTCGTTTCAAGTGCCTGAACTCCAAAGCTTTCACTGCCGGAACTTTAATTGTATCTTTTTTAAATAGGAATCTTGTTACCCTGCAGTGAAGCAGAATTGGAAACTTGTCATTGTGAAATTTACTAAAATTTAAAAATTTCTAAATTTGCTTGATAGTTTTTGAGAATGAAGCGGAAATGCTGGAAGCGTCATTGTAAGAACTGCCTAATAGATCCATTGATGGACATTTTGTGATCATATAAATATAATCATAAGTGAGAAATGATTCAGTCGGGACTAGTCAATGGCAAACGACAAATAAATGACTGAATTGTGTTAGAAATGTTTATAATCGTAATATCTTAACTTCTGGTCATGACTATCACAGCATTACTAAGAGCTGATATGTATATCTGCCTGAAAAACAGCAAGTATCAATCTTTTTATATGTCCAATCTTTTTATATGTCCAATCATTTTATATGCCCAATCTTTTCATATGCAGGTCCATATTTTATGCCCCTTAAGTAATATTTATCCTGAAATATATCAGAATGATACTTTAGTTGAATAATACTGAGAGACATAATATATTAGTACCGTAGAAATACTATTTCTGGAATATCCTTCAAATTTCGCTATATTTACTTTCTGAATAAGGTATACTTCTCAAAAAACAATTTGGATATACTTCAAAATGAATGTGAAACGATAAAAAAATGCTTTTTTCTATATTAAACAAAAAAAGACATTTTATAAACATGGTTATATCTTGTTATTTGCTTTCTGATTTTTTGTTTAATCAGTTTTTTATTCATTTTGAAATGTCCCTAATTTTTGCGAGAAGTTTGCGTCTGGATCGTTTAAAATTACAAAAGACAATGTATAATGCTTTATTTTATAAAAACACAAAAATCTCTTTCAATATTCAATCAAATAAAATTTTCACATTTAGAAAAAATAATTATTCAGCAAAGAATAAATTCAATTTTGTTGATTAAACCACTTCCAAAAAGGATTAATTGTATACCTATTTTTCCAGTGGTCTTCTCTTTGGTGTTTTGTTTCTTCATGATTCAAAAAATGAAATAAATATCTTTGCTCTCTCTCTATCCAAAGATTTAGAATCCAAAAATTTTATCGTCAAGTCTTGCATGTTGTCTCCACTGCAGTTTATCAATGTCAAAAGTTTGACTTTCTGGAAAATTTCGTTGATCATATTGCTAGCAACTTTACCACAAAAGTTTTCGGTCTCGACAACCAAGCATGCCAGACCATAGAATGTCGACCTACAGAAAATAAAATTCAACAATAAAAATATGAATAAAGTATATGGGAAATAATAAGTGAACACAAAAGATGACTGAAAGAGTGCAGTCAATGGTATCAAAATTTGGGTATATGGGGAATGCTATACAGTGTATCATGAATAAATTTATCAGTTAATACATCATTATGAATATTATCTTAGTTAAATTGTGGCTTAATCATATATATGTATTTCAAGCAGTATAAATACAAATCAGCTAGAGTTAAAGACTATCGATGACAGTTTCAGTTGAATATATTGAGTGTACTATTCACGATGCACCATTATGCCATGAATCATTAAAAATACATTTATTAGTTAATACATTAGTTAATTTTCATTAACATGAAAACTTTATCATATAATTACTATACATTTCATTTAAGTATATTCGAGATGGGGGCAATTGAACCTAAATAGGCTAAGATAAAAGACCATAGTCGGTGACAACTTAATTTGACAGAATTGGAAATCGTCATGTCACAGTTATTTCAAAATGTCATACTCCAAATTTTCAAAAATATTTACATTGCTGCAAAGCATTTTTACAGGTGAGATATATTTGCTCTCAAGTTATTGTATGTGATTAACCGAGGGATCTCAAGTTAAAAACAAAATACCATATGTCACTAGTGGTTCCATTTGTTACATCAGAATGTCGCATGTGGTGTAAGTGTGGTTTTTTACGTACACCATTTTGAAGATATATTTGCTCTCAAGTTATTGTATGTGATTAACCGAGGGATCTCAAGTTAAAAACAAAATGTAATATGTCACTAGTGGTTCCATTTGTTACATCAGAATGTCGTACGTGGAGTAAGCGTGGTTTTCTACGTACACCATTTTGAAATAATATCGACGAATTGCTACTCTGTGTATCGTTATGACAAGTTAAGTTATTGTGAAAACAATCTTAAAATATTTAAATGATATATCTGATCAGAATTTAGTTTTAAATACAAGTTTTAAGCAATCTGTGTAATGAGATTTTGTGTTTAAAAAATTAATTCTGCTATATTAATCGTCATAGACAATTCTAGAATGCACATATAACTTCAAGCTTAGCTGAATAATGAAAAATACAATACTATTATATTCAAAAACAAATGGAATATCTGAAAGGAAGTAAGATTTAAATACAAGTTTTCAGTATTCTGTGTAGTAAGATTTTGTGTTTAAAAATTAATTATGTTATATTAATCAGCATAGACAACTCTCAAAACAGTTCGGAGTATTTTTTTAAGTATTTTTAAAATGAAGGTACAATAGAGTTTCATTTATCCAACGTTCCATTTTAACCGGTATCGATTCTGAGCTAATTAAAAATTATAAATCTAGAATCTATAATACATACCATAGTTTCGGTTTTGTTAGCTGGGTTTCTGTTCCATCATTTGCAGAGTATCAAGGCCATTCCTCTGCATTGCTATATAACAAGTATTTCTGGTAACTCCAATTCTATTAAACCATCGTAATAATAATGTTGTAAATAAAGCGTTGATTTTTTTCTGTTTTAATCAATCACACTTTCTTTTGGGTTTTTCTATATTCTTTTATGACGACTAGGTGGAAAAAGTTTATGTTTGAATGCACGAGTATAAAAAACATCCGAGTAAGGTCAATGATGTCAAAATGACTCATGTGGATGCAGAGGCGACCCGAGTTAACTTTACAAACCGGACAAAACAACAATATGGCACCCCACCATCTCAAACTACATATTTTTTAAATTCTATAATATCTGTATTTTATACATCAAACAAACTTTTATTTAGAAATATGCGCAAATATGACTTAATAACATTATGGTCAGATTTTTTTAACTACTGATATATTCAAGATTATATAGTGGTCTTGTTGAAATCCAAATATTATATTCAATAAATTTATTTTTAAAATATATGATTTTATTTTAACACAGTATTATAAATTCTGTTCAAAATCTCACAGTTCTTGCTTTGTTATCCCCAGAATCTTTCATCGTGTCCCAGTTTCAATTTTCTACAAGAAGCCCCGTTCAGTTGGCAAAGCCAACTATTCGCGCCTGGGATATGGTAAATCTCGGAAAATTTTGGTTACGTTCCAGTTTATAAAAACCTCTCTCGCCACCAGCAACAGTTACTGGCGAAAGTCCTCAGAGCCACTGGTCTAAATAGTATTATTCGGGAGAGGGCACTAATACGAAAGAAAAATTATTTGCCTATTTTCCGAAGCTCTGATGTCTGTTATACCACAGTATACCATTATACTGTTGTTATACCGTTTCTTTCTTCAGTCTACCGCTTTGGCAACCCTCCCCCCTTACGGATTGTGGCTCCCCGAGCAGTCGCCCGGATGGGACTAACTTAATTGGGATGGGATTGAACTTAACAATAATTCTTGACTGTCTTTTCAAGACAGATAATTAACATTTTTATTTTAGTTTAAAAAATGAAAACGCAAGAAATCGAGACATACAGAAAGTCATTATAAGAACATATTTTTTAAGATAATAAATATTTAAAAATATATTGTCATCAAAAAACGGTCAGTTGTGGGAATTATAAGATTTAAATAGACTATTAATTTCTTGTTATTTTTACATGAAAATTGTGTTGGATATTAAATAGGGAATGCTTTAATAGCAACGCTTCAAGATGCGTTGTTATAACAAAAATTTCATTTCTTGTACTCCATATCCCATTTTTATTGAATTAAATATAAGGAAATAAATTGGTGATCACAATCTTTGCAAATATAACAAATGAGAATAGAACACTGACTAGCACATTTACTCTTTCTGTTGAATATGAATTTAAGAAGCAATTTTTTTTCACATTTCAAAAACATTATTTTCAATTTAAACGAAAAGACCTGCGTTGTAATTAATAAAGCTAAAAATGTAACACTAAACTTCAGTACCCAAAAATATGAAATATGTTTCCTTTTTCGAGCTCAGTGAGCTCATAAAATTCGATGAAATGCTTACTATTAATATTATTCAAAACTAAAATGATACCAATGGGGCCCTTTTCATCTCGGGAGACCCAGGAGCGCGCTTGGTGAGAAACAGAGCGAAGGGAAACTCTCGAAAACTGCTGCTGACCTGTAGAGTGTTGAGAGGTTTGACGAAAAGCGATTCACTGGCCAGACGGCGCAGAGTAACTTGTAACTTGGCCAAGTTACGCGTCGTGGGAATGGCGCATCTGGTCCAATTCAGACTAACCACAAATCCCTTACGACGCGAGTAGCTCGGGTATTATCTGATCGTGGGTCCGAGGCTTACATGTTGTTGCACTAATGGTTGGCTAAATGGTGAACGGATGGACTTAATGTTGTTTCATTAGCCTTGAAATACACCGAAACCTGAAGAGTGATGCTTTGTATCACAGATAGAAAACATCGATCTGCATGAAAGCGAGATATTTCCCATGATCGATTCATTTTGATGCTGTTTTTGTTTCCTTGATTAAGTTGATTACTTTGATAGTTATATAACTTTTTTTGGTTTTGAAATAACGAATATGATGAAAGATTTTGCTTAAATACGTGGTTATTTTACCTAAAAGTATTCCCTCTCTTTCTTACCTTTTCTTCCGACATCCATTCCCTGTTGATGTCGGGAAACTTAGACTCTATTTAACTTATATGTTAATAAATCCTATTAACACATAAGTTGGCTCTATATGAGTCTGAGACTCTATTTTGACTTTTATGTCAGATTGACATTACGGGCAAAGCTGCACTAGGCATTATTACATCCAGTTATAAAGTCCTGAATATAATTATATTATATTCTAAAATAATCGATATATTTAAACAGATTAAGTACCGGTTTAATAATGAGTAATATGGTAATCCATACAATGAAATTGCGTATTTACAATGCAGATTGTTTAACAGTATTTATAATTTTTTTCTATAAGTACGAGACGATTAGAAGAACATATTGCATAGAAAACCGGTGAAGCGATTGCTCGTAACTTGCCGCATGTTGTTAATTTGTGTTGTAATTGATTATAGATACATTGAATTTTGAAAAACATTCTTACATGCACATCCTATCCAGTTCCCTTTCTTCTTCCGATGCGCCCTCTATTGAAAGGTTCAGTGAGTGTATAGTTTGGTGACCGTTTACTATACAGTTATTATAGGTTCTCCCATCAAAGAGCAAGTCCTTAAAGCAAGAAATACCGGCCAGATAATCTAATGGAAAAACAAAATTTATAAGAAAATTTAATTTTAAGTACATTAATAAAAATTTAAACTTATTTTTCCAAAACCCATATCATGTTATATTATGACGATATACCATGCTTTAAAGGGGCTTTAGTAGCTTTTCATTTTCCATTTTTTAAAGAGTTTTTATATGATTTTTTTATCAAATTAAATCATTCTGAGCATTTAAAGATATCGTATTTTAAGTAGTTACTCAACTAAATTAACACATGATTTTTTTATGAAATTAAATCATTCTGAGCATTTAAAGA
>BGPR01000205.1:363055-374293 GCA_013235015.1 Araneus ventricosus
ACTAAATTAACACATGATTTTTTTATGAAATTAAATCATTCTGAGCATTTAAAGACATCGTATTTTAGGTAATTACTCGACTAAATTAATACATGATTAAAATCATTTTATCATATTTTAAGGTAATACACGTGTGCGTACTATAGATAGTTTAGAAGATAAAGTCAAAAACCATCTCAATATATTAAGTAACATATTATTTTAGTTTAAATACTTTTAATTCAAAACTACATTTTCAAAGCTTGCATGCAGGATATTTAAAATGTTGTTCATAGTATTACTATGAAATTTTCCGTGTATGTTGATACAATAACAATGAAGAAAATCATAGAAGCATTAGGCTTAATGTGTTAACATCTTACACATCATTTTAAAGAAAAAAGATATTATCATATTTTAACAACATAAAAAGTAATTAAGACATGTCTGGATACTTATCATTTCAAGCTGAGTTATTTCAGAGGGAATTTTTATAACATTTGAACATTGAGTTTTTTAACATTTTTAAAATCCTGCGCGCAAGAGAAATACATGTTCAACAATTTACACAGAATTGATTTACTTAATGAATACATTTCCAATACTTAAAATCGTTACACCAATTTTAAAATTCATACTTGGGAAGTAACCTGTCTTATATAGTTGTGGTAAAAAATTTTTAAATCATTTGAATATTTGTTACGTTATAAACAGTCGCACTTTCACTTCTTTGGAATTTCGTTATTAAAGGTACTATAGACCCTTAACTCTTTATAAGGCCGTGGTAAGTAAACTTAATACCAAATTCATCAATTTTTAAACGTACAAGGTAAGCCATTTTAAAGTTCTCATCAAATTTTTCGTTGAAACGAAATCAATACGTTCCAATTTCTTATCTCAAAGCGTGAAAAAGTGTCTCGACTTTTTAATTAATAATTAATTAATGAAATTAATTAACAAAGCATTAATGTCATAAAATAACCCAAATGAATTTAGTAATGATTTTTTTTAATATTTAAAAAAGTGTCTTGACTTTTTAATTAATAATTAAGTAATGGAATTAATTAACAAAAAATTAATGTCATCCAATAATCTAAATGAATTTAGTGAATTTAGTAATGATTTTTTTTAATTTTTAAAAAAGTGCCTTGACTTTTTAATTAATAATTAATTAATGGAATTAATTAACAAAAAATTAATGTCATCCAAAAATCTAAATGAATTTAGTGAATTTAGTAATGATTTTTTTTTTATTTTTAAAAAAGTGTCTTAACTTTTTAATTAATAATTAATTAATGAAATTATTTAACAGAAAATTAATGTCATCCAATAAGCCAAATGAATTTAGTGAATTTAGTAATGATTTTTTTAGTTTTTTAAAAAAAGTGTCTTGACTTTTTAATTAACAATTAATTAAATAAATTAATTAACAGAAAATTAATGTCATCCAATAAGCCAAATAAATTTGGTGAATTTAGTAATGATTTTTTTTTAATTTTTAAAAAATTGTCTTGAATTTTTAATTAATAATTAATTAATGAAATTAATTTTAAAAAATTAATGTCATCCAATAAGCTAAATGAATTTCTTTTCTTAAATTAATCTCAATTCAAAAGTTATTTTATTATACCATTACTAGAAGTAAACGGCCCTAGAAAGGGTTAAGTGAACTAATGCATGTACTCAAACAACACATATACTAAACATACTTTGACGTAACTGAGAACCGTAAGTGCAGATTTCACATATAACTTTTCCTAAATTGAATCCTGAATCTACAAAATTTTCGATGCTGTCGCTTGGTGGAGTCCAAAGGAAAATACTTTTTGCTGCACACCACATGATTCGAGCGATAGATCTGAAAAAAAAAATATAATGACAAATTACATTTATCTGAAAATTATTTTAGGCGAATCAACTGAATTAAGCACCATATCAATGGGTATGATAGAACATAAGAAACATAAATGTTGCTTACTGATGTGAAAAAATGTGGTTTCTCATTTGATAGCTGTGTTACTAAATAGAGGGCTATCCATTTCATATTTTTAAGCCGTAATTGAACTTATTGTCTTAGTCTATGTCAAGCATCGCTCCAATAACAGCTGTGAAAAAATGTGGTTCTTCTGACGGCAATTTTCCTGAATAGAAGGCGATCCAATGTATATTTTTAAGCCATAATCCCACTCATTGACTTACACAACCACTTTTCTCCAACAATTGCAGAACCATCTGGTGGTTTAAATTGTAAACTATGCAACCAGTGTACTCTAGTTTCTTGATTAAATTCCGGTTTCAATTCCACCTTTTCTATGCATACTGAATCTTTTTTTATCCTCATTCGTTTGCCAATTAGCGATTCTTAAATTAGCACCAGACTTCTGAACCGTCCTGTACTTAGTCATTATTTTTCATTTCTCTTAATTCAAATTTGGGTGTCAATATCAACTCAAATTTTTCTGTAGATTTCGTAAATTTCAAGAGCGGATAATAGAAAATCTTCCATAGGATATTATGCTTCCCCCGACAAATACTTAGAGTGGGGCCCATTTTTCAGGTCTGGCAGGCAGAAAAATGCCGGTGTCCATGTGCCTAAAAAATTATAGCACACACCAGGGGATCCTAAGACCTTAGGCTCTTAGAATTTTCCATGTCGTCCGGTCCACTAGTTACGCCACTAAAAACTTTATGATAAGAATGGGACATAAGTAAAACCCTATTGAAATTTATACTCGTATTTCCCTTTCATGCTTTTTTCCATCTTCTGTGTTTTTTATGAAATATTTCTATCATCATTCATTTGTGAATTATTGAATTTTGAAGTCGCTAAGAATTTTTCAAACACCCTGTATTACAATCATATACAAATTTGAATTTATATTCTACTAGCTTTTATGCCCGTCATTGCTCGGATTTAAAACACTTTCATGACTAATAGTTTTTATGTTAAAACTACTTTCGTAAAGAAAATTATAATACCCCAAATTCTTTTATAAATTTCTCTATGAACCTTCTTCCAGAATTCTGTTAATATGTTCTAGAAAGTTGTATTTTTGTTCTTTTCCAATAAAAAAAGATGAATTTGATACACAATTTAATTTTTGAACAATTATTAAGATGAGGGCAAGTAATTGAACGGAAATAAAACTTGTGTCACTGTAAAGCTTATTTTTTAAACTTTAATAAGGTGTAAAAATAATTTTTGTGCGATAATATTTTCGAAAAATATCACGGAAAACTCCAAAATCTTACTTAATTTCTAATTATTTGGAAATTTTAATTAACTTTTGGACTTTTAACAGTTGACAGTGATCTGTTTCTTCTTATAAAGAATATCTATAAAAATAAGCAAAAACATCAGAAAATAAAGATAAATTAGTCAAAAGTCTAACCATTGCTTAGCAACGGAGTAGCTATAAATTTGAATTATTTTAAAATCGTCTGCATTTAATAAATTACTCATTAAATTTTGAAAGCAAAATAAAAATTGAAGAAAACAATTCACAGATATAAAATTGGTATCATTGAAAAGGTAAAATTTTGAACATTAAGATGGTATAAAAATACTTTTTGTGGGATGAATTGCTCAGAAGTTATTGCGGAAAAATTGTTTCCGTTAATTTCTAGATAACTGACAGTTTAATTAACTTTTGGACTTCGAAAAGTTGGCAATAATCTTCCTCTTGCCTTAAATAATAAGTGTGTAATATTTGGTTGAAACCAGCCCAGTGGTTTAGGAGGAGATGTGGAACGTACACACAATAACTTATATTTCTATTAAGATAAATATACTATCCATGTTTTAAAGAATAATTATGAAGCTCTCAAATTAGCTTTTCTTATACTTACGGGCAATATGAATGTAGTTCCTCTTCCGTAGATGGCAGAAAATTTATTCGACATAATTTCTTACCAATTCCATCTTCGGCGCACTTTTCAGCACTATCGCAGATTTGTTGGAAATAAAGTTCCAAATCGTCACCAAAACAGCCTGCAAATTAAAACCAAAACCGTAGGAACACTCACGTATCAGAAATTAAAATGTAGTCGTGCACTTTACTTTAATATTAGTTTTTGTGTACTTGTATTATTGCGCAGCACAAGTCATAATTTATATTTCAAAGAATGTAAGTGGCTGAGATGCTGACTTCATCATCAAATCACAGTTCAAAACAAAAAGTTCCAAAAGAATATCGTGAAGTTTCGGAACGGAAAGAAAATCGTCCGAGTTCGTAGATGGGCTATACAGCTCAAAGGGGGTGGAAAATGGTGGAGGGTTGAAAAATTTTCATTTCTCAATAATTCCTTTAAAACTGAAGATAGAAAAAGATTCAAATTAATCGAATTATCCTCTTATCATAACAAACAATTTTTGTATTTAAAGTTTTTTATAGCTGCAATTGCTTAGAAGTTATGAACTGAAAAATGATTTTCAATTCCCCTCCCTCCTCCTAAGTTATACTTTTACCATAACTTCCGTACGATTGAAGATAGAAAGAAAATTCCAAATAGGCGAATTATCATCTTATCCCAACAAACAGTTTTTATGATACGAGCTTTTTGATAGCAGCAATTTATTAGAAATAATGAGCTGAAAAGTGATTTTCAACCCGCCTCCTTCCAGTTTACGTTACTTTACAATACGTTTTAAACTGTGACACCTTGCTGAAATTCTCCCATCACTCGCATTCGCTTCCACTTTTTAAACATTATACTAGCTAGCTGACATACCCGACGTTGCTCCGGATTAAAACAGTTTCTTGCATAATATTTTTAATATAAAAACTACTATTATATAAAAATTATAATGCACAAAATCCTGTTCTGATCTGAAGCGTTTTTTTAATTATATTTTTATTATAATTATATATCAATTGAACCGGACGATTTTTAAAAAGGCCGATAGTTAATTTTCTCCATAAATTAGTAATTAGTTGTTTCATAGGCACTTCAAATTCTTTTATCAAATACTGAAGTGTAAGAAAGGCTTTAATAAATATTTTGAAACAATTAAATTAAATAGTTAATTTTTCAATAATTAAAAGATTGAAAATAAGTCAAATCAATAGTTGGTCCTGATGTAAACTGTTAATCGTCTACTTTTAAAATTTTCTGTTAGAATTCTTCCAGAATTCTGTTAATGTATTTCAGTAACAGTCCTTTGTATCATTCTTGTTCTACAGCAAAAAAAAATTATTATTACGAATTGTGTATAAAATTAATTTTGAAAAAGTTATTAACACAAGAGAAACAAATTGTACTGAAAAGAAATTTATGTCACTGAGAGCTAATATTTTGAAATTGAATATGGTGTAATAATAGTTTCCTGAGATAATATTTTTTTCGAAAGGCATCGCGGAAAAACGTCAAAATCTTGCTTAATATTTAACTAACTGAAATTTTTTCGAACTTTTGGGCTTTGAAAAGTAGACAGTGATCTTTCTCTAATCTTATATAACTAGCATGCTAAGTTTGACTGAAATCGGTACATTGGTTTAGGAGATGTGGAACATACATACATATATAGCCACAATGACTTTTATTTATATTAAGATAAATCCAAACTATTACTGAGAAATACTATTTAAATAAAAAGTTAAAATATCCTAATTAAATAAAAAGTTAATTTCAATTATTTAAATAGTTTATATTAATTAATTATACATGGTGGCGTCCAAGATTTGTTTAGTAAATTTAATATAAAATATCCAAAACCTGAGAAAGATAGATGTTTAAAAATAAGATTTCACTTTTTCCATATTGATATTGAAAAATATCTCATTAACTTAAAAAATTTTTTGAAGTTTTCTGTTACTTTAAAATTTATTTAATATCTGTCTATTTGCTTTTAACTGTCGATGGAGATTTAAATTCGCTGTTCCAAATCGCTGTCTTCATATCCCATGCGGTAAATGCTGTAAAAACGTATTTAATTTTCCACTAAAAGTTTTGTAGAATTCTTTAAAATTTTTACTAACTTATGATAAAAATACCTTTCGCGTTTTAACGAAAATCGTTTGCACAGCCTAGCTTTTTGAGAAGCTAAGAGACTTGAAAATTCCTCTGTGTAACAGATTTTCTCATCCTAATTAAAAATAAAAGAAGCAGAAGATTTTATGTTGGAACTCCGTCGAGTGCTAATTTAAGTAAATAAAGCTAAAACGTCGCAATGTTTAATTAAATTGTATTCATTCTTCAAAAAAGTATTAATAACATATGAAGAAAATTAGCATTCCAAGGTTTTTAAAAATCGTTTGATTCAATTGATATTTTCATTTTTATTTACAATCATTTTACACGAAAACGAATTTCTGTATAATAATATTTTATTAAAAATCGTTTGGTTTAATTGATATTTTCATTTTAATTTTTAAAAATCGTTTGGCTTAATTGGATGGTTTAATTTACAAACATTGCAAACAATAAATGGATTTTCTGAACAATAATATCTTATTAAAATTCGCTTGGTTTATTTGATGGTCTCATAAAAAAATCGCTTGTTTCAATTGACATTCTGATTTTTAAATAGCAAAACGGTCAGACTATAAAATAATTCTGTGCATCAGAATATTTTAGACAAAAAATTTCTTTATTAAAAGAATTAGATAGGAAATTATTTTTCATATCTTGCACCGCCATGAGTATCAGATATTTGATTATATATTTTATGGCGAAGATGAGCTGAAAATAAACGTTTAGATTTAGGCCAATTTTTTTATTACATTTTAACCGGCGAGGGATATGTTGTAAGGACGGTGAAAATCTCTGTCGAATTCGTAGATGGGCTATCTAGCTGGAAGGGGGGTGGAAATAGCGGGGGCTGAAATTTTCATTTCCCCGTAATTCACTTACTCTTCAAGATAGGAAGAAAATTCAAATTATCGTCTTTTCATAACGAACAACTTTTGTATTTAATGTTTTTTATAGCTACAATTACTTAGAAGTTATGAGCTGAAAAGTGATTATCACCCCACCCACCCCTTAAAATTAAACTGCATTTTAATCTAGGCATGCTACTCCTTATTAGAAAGACCTCCTCATTTGTATTCTATTCCACACGCTTTGATTTTTGAAGCTATAATCCTAATAAAAATAGAAGACGAAATGTGCTTTTCTTTATATCTCCACATAAAAGGATTCTACCTTAGCCTTCTGGCTTGCCCGACGGGGATTTTTTTTTTATTTGTCGAAGCTTGGAGAGAATTAATGAATAAAGATAGAGAAAAAATTCCTTCACATAATCTTCAAGAAAACACCATTTAAACTATCAATATACCCTGAAATGACAGGATGGAATTTACAGAAAGGTATATATTATTTTTATGTTCTGGTGTCTCCCAAGAACCGTCTACATATACATGATGAGAACAAAGTCTTTTCTTGATTACATAACTTTAGCACGAAATAACCATTGAGATAATAGAGTGTCCATTCTATTCATAGCTCAAAAGTTAATTTATAAACTGTTAGAGATAGGGATATACTTGGAATACCCATTGAAAAAATGTTTTAAATGACGGAAAAAATTACTTTTTTATGTTATTTGAGTCAATAAATGTACTGCTGTAAAAAGTTCGAAACCTTTTTAAAGTTGTCAGTCCTATTAGTCATATTTAGTAAACTATTCTATCATAAAATACACTAACTTCCAAACAAAAAAGTATTCACTCTTCTGGTACTAAAGTTGGTTTAGTTATATTAACGTCCGGTTTTGAAGCAACGCGAGAGTTATTTCTTGACGGACTTCGTAATTTTGAACCGCGGTCGAATGACGAGGATGAAATCTGAGCTGGCAGACTCTCTCCAAGATTCCACACCACATCAGCGGGAGCCTAAAATTGATGGATTTATGATATTTGAATATTATTATCCTTGGCCAATCAACTGCCGCCGTTTCTTCGAGTTGTCCGTTGATTGGCGGATCTTTCTCGACGACGCTATTGAAATGGTCGGAAATCGGCTCGAGTAGTGATATTCGAAGCTCATAACTTAGGCGGTTTTAGTCGCCGAAGAATAGAACATTCTTATTGTTTAAAATGTTAATGGCTCGAGAATATTTTACTAAACGTGACTAATAAAACCGGAGGAGGATATCAAAATTTATATTTCGTAATTATTTCAGCAGTGAATTCGTTGATTTAACAAATATATAATATAATTCTTTTCTTCATTTAAAGCGTTTTTCCCAACTGCAAATACACTAGATGATTAAAAGTATTCGGACACTTTCGGATTTATAAATTTTTTCGAATTTCTCCAGAAAGGCTGGACAAACTGACCTTGAACTTCTACCATATATGAAAAAAGGCTTCAGCTCACATCTTAAATTGAAGAATCGGTCGCGAGGGCATTTATGGGACCGAGCAGAAATTGATGAAAAGAAAATAATTTGGGTTCACCCCATTTAACACAGAACTTAAACAATCAATAATATTCCATCTTTATACAATTCAATATAACTATTTGAAGATTGATGTCAAAATTCAATTTTTGCAAAATTCCTCATTGTTTAGCTTCTCTTAGATAGCAGCTGAAATTCCTCTAGCTGCAATAGCGATAACTTTCTAGATTTTAATGGTGTCCGTCTCGAATTTTAATATAAACTGGCCTATATACCTGACTTTGAAATTAAGAAGATAAAAAATATGCGCACAAGCAGTTAAATATTATTAACTAAAAATACTCATATTTCTCGAATAGTGAAAGTATTTACTTCTAATTTTAACATAAGGCTTCGTTAACATATTGTCAATTATTCTGTAAGTTTCGTATAATTTTGTCGTAAACTCCGCTCGTTCATGTTACAAATAAAAAACATGCGGAAAAATTTGGTATTTATAAAAAAAAACACTTTTATATAATTCCGAATTTTATACTTTCTATTTTTACGAAAATGCATGTAAGTATTGCGCATAGCAAGCAAAACCATAATTGAAAATTGTAAATCATTATTAACTTTCTGTGAAACCTGGAGAACCTAAATCCTTCTCTACTTCATCAATTTCTGCTGTGTCCCCTAAATGCCCTCGTGACCGAATTTCCACTGTAAAATGTGAGTTTCAACCTACTCTTAACACAGTCGAAGTTTAAGGGTAGTTTGCCCAGATTTTCTTGCAAAATTCGAAAAAATGTGTGAATCCGAAAGTATCCGGATACTTTTGATCATATAATATATACATTCAACTATCAGATTAGAAATTAGCTACTAACTTTAACTATTAATTATTATAATTAACTATTAACTTATTATTATTAACTATTATTTAGCTACTAACTTTTTAACTATTATTAGTTACTAAATATTAATTAATTAACTACTCCTAGTAGTGTATACATTCAACTGACAGATTAGAAATTAGATACTAACTTTAATAGCACAAAGTGCCCTGCAACGTTGCTACGATATCTTCATGATACTCTACAGCATTCAGAATATCTTAAGCTGATAGGGAAGCCACGATTAGAGTGAATATCTTATATATTAGTAGACATTTTTATCATTTTTCTTCAAGTTTATTTACTATCAGGCAGATAGCGAAATTAGTCTATAAACTTAAGCATTGCACCAAAATTTAATTTTAAAAGAAATGGCATCGATGAGAGAAAGAGCGCAATGCGTGTTGTGGTTTCTTGAAACCAAATCGGTTATTTCTGTTGAAAGGGAGTTTAGACATTGTTATGTATTGAATCTTCTAGATTTCAAAACCGTGAAACACTCCCTCACTGGTGTTCTGCAGTTCGTGGATAAAAAGTTTCTGACAGATGGAATGGAGGGTTTGAACCACAACAAGGGTGTCACGCTATCCTGATTTCACCCTTCCTTATTTCTTCTTTTGTGGTTATAATAAGTAAATAGTTGTCACCACACCAAGTTCTGGATATTGAAATATTGAAAGCTAGGATAACTGATGTTGTGTCTCATATTCCTTACCAAAATTTGACTAGTTTGAAATACTGAAATTTACGAAAGTAATTGATCTTATTGCAAATTGCATTGCGGTATTTACAATTTACAAAAATAAGCATTAATTTTCTGTAAGCAGAGATAGATTTTTGACATGACCATGTACTTGATACTTTAATTTTAAGAAAGTCAAATTAAAAAATTCATTTACCTTGCATTGTCATGAACAGAACCAAAATCGTACACCACAGGCGAACCATTTCTGTTCTAAATTGCAGCGAGCAACAAACTGAGAGGGGTCAAAAATATCAGCATCATTCACCCAACCAAATCAAACCCCTGTCAGAAGCAATGAACTTGAAGATGTTGTTATCTGCTGAAATTTTCTCATTTAAGTAAAAACGTCACTCTATCACAGCTGCGCAGGAAAGAAAATTTTGAGAGGGAAATCCTATCATTTAAATCCATTTATCCTGTTTAAATATAAAACTCAAATAAAAATAAGCGTATTTCTGAGTTATTCATTTTTTTTTTACTTGTTTTAGTTTTAATTATCAATTACCGAATTTCCCTCTAGTTTATCATAAATAGGATATAAAAGTTTCTTTCAAAGAAACAAACCAATCTACAGTCAATTTTTTTCAAACCGAAACACAACTTCAGTTGACGAATTTTCTCTCTACCTCTGTTTCTCTATAACACTTTCCTTATTGTCAAAAGTAGAAAAGTGAAGGTTTTAGATTTCTTATTAATTGTTCCTCTTTTAACACTTCAAACTCTATGGTACTGAGCTTTTGTAAATACTGAAACCAAAAGAGGTTCAACAGATTCGAATATGTTTAAAATTAAAATATGACCAAAATTATTTTCACCTAATCAAGAATCGGCAAACCTTTCGAATTGATCGTTCCCTCCTTTTAAACGCAAGAGCCAATCGTGCCCTTCAAACAGTTTTAAAAATCTTCGAGAGCCACAAAATATATTTTATAAATAAAGCAAATTTTAAATATATACTTTTATTTTTATTATTGGCAACTATTTAGTTTCTTAGATACCCAGCATACACACAAGGTTATAAGTTTAACAGACTTCGGAAGATCCACTAACTTTGCGCAAAATGTGTTCTCAGTGACGGGAAAAACTTTCCATGAATTTTGCATTACCAATGAAGAGAAATGTACAAAAAGCATCACGTGGGAATCAAGAGGCAAATGTGCTATTTCCCTCATGCTTTCTGTCTTGGGAATGCAACTATTTATTTTTTTAAATGCAGAGCATGCACACAAGGCTATACATTTTACAGACTTCGGTGCGGTCACTAACGTTGCATAAATCGTATTCTCAGTGACGTGAAA
>BGPR01000205.1:374303-392813 GCA_013235015.1 Araneus ventricosus
CTTGTATATCTTCCCTATTGGGAATGCAACTATTTATTTTTTTAAATGCAGAGCATACACACAAGGCTATACATTTTACAGACTTCGGTGCGGTCACTAACGTTGCATAAATCGTATTCTCAGTGACGTGAAAATCTTTGGATACCATTGACATTGCCAACGAAGAGAAATGTACAAGAAAGTAGTGTGGAAAGCGAGATGAAAATGTGAAGGCTGCAAAAATGATAAAGATAAAATTGTTCCATCAAAAGAATATTCCTGGTGAGATTATGTGCGGTTGTCGAGGTAAATGCAATATATGGATTGGTAATGAAACCCAGCAAATTAAAACACCTAGCCAAGAAATTTTGTGGGCAAGCACTTACTTTGTTGATGGTTTTTCGTCATCAACGTTTACCTTTATAAAGTAAAAGGACTTTCCTGAATTCCCAACAATAATAGGCACCGTTCTGGAAACGAACCAAACGAATTGCAAAACAACATTGCCAATGATTGACTTGAAGAAGCTAAGTTTCTACACTATAGGATATGTAAGTTTCTACCTTAACATCTTCCAGTGGCTTACTACAGAACGTAGACAGGCAATACGAAGCTGAGTGGACTCATATACAAAGCAAATACGAGTCAAGTTTTCTTTCAGTGTAGTATTAATTTTTACTTTTTCCATTTAATTTCATATATATAGTATTTTGCAAGCGTGTATATGTCCTGTCCTGTGGTCTGTTGCAGACACGTGTGCATGGCAATAGTTTTCATAGTCTTTTTTATGTTATGTATGTTTAATAAATCAGAAAATATTAGTTAAAATTTTTAATTGTTATTTTAATGAAAAATAGAAAAAACTAAAAGTTTAGTGTTTGATTGTGTGTTCAAATAAAAAATGCATAATTTATAACAGTGTATTTTTGTTAAAATCCTAATAGAAAAATAAAATTAGGAAATTAATTCTGAAAATGCAAGTTTTTACAATAAAAATGTATATTATCGTAGAGACCCGCTAATTGCAATTTTTTAAAGATAAGAAATAAATATTTTTATTAAATTACAGGCAGCATCCACTTCGAGACGAAATTAACTAATCAATAACAATCTAATATTTTTAAGCCAAAGATGGAATTTTTTTCTTCTTTTCACAAAAATTTGGAAAAATGCACTTGACGAGTTTCTAAAATGAACGATTCGACTGTGGTGAGAATTACTCATCCATAGTGTGTTATCAACAGATTTCACACAACTTATCCTCGATATATTGAAAAGATATCTTAAATGGATAATAAACCTTTTATTCAGTTTAAAGTAAGTAATTCAGGAAAACTAACAGTGAGTCACAACTTGATCGGAATATTTTTTACTAATTTTTCTATGAATTGATAGTACAAACATTGCCTTGTGGCATCATCGCGGCATCTGGTTGTATCTCAAGTTGTAATTACATGCAGATCGGATCCTCCCTCTTCGTTTTGTCATCTATCAACCAATAGCGAGCAGCCGGTTGGAGTATTTAAAGACGATGATTACTTCTCTGTGTTCTGTTCTTTCTCTTTTTTGTATCATCTCTAGCGTGTTGAATGACGTTAGAATTTAATTTAGGATTTTAATTTAGTTGACGTTATATTATACATGCTTTTTGTTATGAAGTAGTATTATTTCAATTGTGTCTTCAGCATTGTGTTTACCACGATGGAGTCCTTCTGCAACTTGTAAGAAATACAGGTTTATGACAGCGTTGAGAAGCTGGGTAGCGAGGTTTGTACTAAAGATGTGTATATATATATATATATATATATATAATATATATATATATATATATATATATATATATATATATATATATATATATATATATTATTATATATATATAGTCAGAGTTTAGAAATATATATTCTTCAAGCTTTCTGTTTTTTTCTCTTTATTTTCCTTATGATTGTATTTTAATTTATGTTATTTAGTAATTAATCAAGATTTTGTGTTTAGGGAAGTTTGAAAGAGCGTATAGCAATTTGAAATTGTGTTCGTTATTTTAACAATTTTTTCTATGAAGTAGTGTATTTTGTGAAGAAATTTTGTACTCGAATTTGCTGGCGTTCTTCGGAACTATCAGTGGCTCGATATTTGTAAGTCCGTAAGTACAGGACAAATTACTGATTATAATCTACATGTATCATTTGATTGTCAAGCGATGCACGTACTTAACTCTCTGAACCCGGCTAGAGTGAGAATTCCAGTATCACAAAAACTGAAGTAAATTTTCGTTCATGAAAACAGAATGAAATCCTTCCTTTCTTTACAGAAATTCCAGGAGGAGAAATTCCGACATCCAAGTTTGGGCAATCAATTGTCAACAAAGAAAGGAACCACTTTTCTCCCGTAAATTTCACTCAGGCGCCCGAAACCGCCTGAGTCCGGCCTCTGTCGAATGGGGCGGTTTCAGGCGGGATAGGGCTCATACGGTTAATCCCTTAGTGGCTACACCCGTAAACCTCACCTGCTCATAAGCTGTATAGTAAACTTGACCTCAACGTAGGCCGAAAAGTTACAGCCTTAAGGGTTTCAGTGGCTTTGTTTACCTTACATTACCCAAAATATTGGCTTTCAGTGCAATTGGTAAAGTAAACCATGATTATCTGATCATAAAGACTTTGCCACTGTGGACCTTTTTAAGCGATAGGATTTCGTTCTCATGGGTCGTCTTCCTCTACAGATGTGATAGGAAGCCGCGTATGTTTGAGTTAACCCTCCCCACCACCACACACACTTTGTTACACGGCAATATCCGCATGATTTGGTTGTTTAGACAGGATGGACGACATTTGTTTTCTGTCTTTTAGTTTTGAAGCTACTCAACGTGTGCCGCAAAAATGGGTCCCACGTGGTGTTTGATTGCAGTTCTCTTCGTCACTGTGCAAGGTAAATGTTTTGTTTCCAGTAAAGGTAAATGTTTGAACAGTTTGAAGTGTTAACACTTTTACAGTTTGGGACGTATTTTTTCGTTTTTTATGTTTATGTGTTTAATGTCATAAACTACCAGGGATAAAATATTTTTAAAATTTCATAGATTTGATTAAAAGCAATATAGATCCAATTATTCACTTTGAAAGCTAATTTTTGGGTTATTAAAGATAATAGTTCAAAATACTTAAAGGTTAAATAACAGCGTGAAAAGCATTTTTCCAACTTTTAGGTAACATAGCTGCTAATAATAAAAGAGAATGTGTCTGTGCCTCTTTGTACTCTGCAGGGCACACCATTTGACTTAGAGCTACCAATTTTGGCACATATATGCTTTGAAGAGTGAAAATATGCACCTTGGAGCAATTTTTTAAATTTTAGTTAGAATTTCAAATAATTCAAAATTAAGCAATTTTTTAGTGTCTTCCGTTTACTTCCGGAAATATTGTCACACAAAAATGATTTTTGCACCATTTTAAATTTTACAAATTATCTTTTTAACTGTATCAATTTACTATTCGTCTAATGCTTTTCTTGATTTTAATAAGTTTTTCAAAATATTTTTATGCATAATTTACAGCAATACTTTTCACTGATACCTTGAAATTCAAATCGTTTTTCTTGTTTATAAAATATTTAATTGAGTGTTTATCTTTCTTTGTTGAAAGCTAAGGTAATATCCAGATGTAGTTTCTTTCTTTTTTTTTTGTTTCATCAAGTTTTTTGTGAAATCTGTAAATAGAGTCTTTAAGATAGGAAGGACGGAAACAAGTTTAAAGATTATCGTTTCTAATTTTTATTCTTTTAAACGGCATGTTTTAATTCAGTTAACATGCTCTGGACGTAGAACATCCCGCTCTAATTTAATGTTTAAATTAAATGCATATTTTGTATGATGAATAAGAAAATACACTTAATAGACACTGAACAGAATAGGTGCGAGGCTACTGAAAAACAAGAGTTAAATTTTCTATCCCAATTCGAAGCTTAAAAATACTTTTTAATATCAAATTATGAAAAGAAATAATGCTACTGATATTAAACAAAATCAGTATTCCCAGCAAACAATTGGGTTGCCAAAGGCATGTAAAATTCAAAGCTTTCCAATCGCTTCAAGCAAATAAAAGACAAAGCTTTCCAATCATAATATGTCTTTTAAGAACTGCTGCATAACTTAATTACGTTTTTATATGAAGTTCATATTCAAAAACTTTGATCTTGCCCTTCTGTATCTTCTCTCCGGTAGTCTTCCCGGGCGGGGGAGGAGGCACCTCCGATATAAAGATGAGAAATTGCCGGATGAGTAAGCAGGTTCTCGCTTCCATGGAAATGCAGCAATGCTGGTGTGTTGTGGAGGCCACATTTCCGATGGATGTGTTGTATCTCATTTGAGATAGGTTGGTGTTGGCCATTTTGTGATTGACCACAGTTCCCACGTTACTATTCGCGGTGACCTAGCCATTCAGATATACAGCACGGCTTATGCTAGATCGGTTTGATCTTTTGTTTGATCGGGGTGATCTTTTATTGCAGCCCCTTCTTCGGTAAATTTGGTTAGTAATGTTAAAAAGGATAATTTATCATCTTTCAAACGACGAAAAATAGAAAAAAAGCGAAAAAAATCCAAGTTTGCCAAATCAATATATACAAATGCAGAGAAATACTATAAATGTAATGCATCTTGCAACTGTTTGGTGGTGTTTCAGAAAGTAAAAGTATTGTTTTTCCTACATAGTTTTGGACTTGGCAGAACTACATTTTATACATTTCAAATACTTTCTGCTCATAATACAATGATTAATTTTAGGGAAACGCAACATTAGAATTTTTTTTGTATGATTAGAGAAACTCATGTTTGTAATCCAATTTTTTTTTCCGAGTAGCGATACTCAATTTTATTTTTACCTAGGTGTGGGGGCAAATATATAATACCGTAGACAAATTCTTCAAAGAAACCTGAATGAGTTGGAAGGAAATATTTTCATGCTAAAAATTTAGTTTCTTTGATTTCCGAGTTGCATCCACCAATTTTGTTTTCGGCCTAGTTATGAATACATACATTTAAGCCATAGTTAGTGCTTTAAAGAATCTTTAAAGAACTGGAAGGAAAACTTTTCATGCTAAAAATGAAGTTTCTTTGATTTCCAAATTGCAGCCATTTTAAACCATCTTTGAGGTGGGGGATGACATCCTTTAACTCATTTGCATACATAAGCACACACTCGACGACTGTCAATTATCAGCTGCGAGTCCATTATAAAAATTGACTTACAGTTCAAGAGATGTTCGAATAATTGCATTCCTTTTATACCATGTTTGGGAGTTGTGAATTACTTTAATCCATTTGCATCCATAACCAGATTAATCCACACATGACGTCTGGCAATTATCCCCATTTGCGGAATAATATACACGTGACGATATTCGGTTACAACTAACCGCGGAATAATTCTGTGCTGGTGGGAACAGCATCGTGAGTATATTATTCCAAAGCTAGTGATAATTGAAGTCGTCTTATGCGGTTATTCCACTTATGAATGCAAATGAATAAAATGTTGTCCGCTATGGATAAATGTAATCCCGCTGGGTGCTAAGAAACTACGGAAAAAAATTTGTGCCAATTTGTCAAAGGATGGTTTAGTGTATTACTTTCAAAAAACAAGCACACAGAATTTCGATTTCAGAGTATATATTACTGTTAAAGAAAAATATCTGGTTCGTATGAATAATAGCCAGTTGTTAAAAATAATAACCGATTAATCGCATTGACCGTATTATATGAGTTATGGTAAATATGGATAATCTGTTATTTTACATAATTACCGTGGTTATTATATATAATGACCGGTTATTAAGTATAATTTCCGCTGTGATCATATAAAATAACCGGCTAAAGATCAGCTAATTACATATAATAACCTATTAACTAGATTAACAGTAACGTATACATAAATATTTGATTCATTTGATTTGGCATGGTTATTTTAATTCATAGTTTCTTTAAAGGAAAAGATGTTCTCATCATCTTAAAATTTATTTCTCTTCCTAGGCTGCTTAGGTACAGATGGTAAGCCTTATTTCCAGACATTATGCGATGGTGCTGAAAAATGTGCAGATTATGAATTGGGTGAAAAGTTACGCAGAGTCCACTTTTTGCCAACTACAGAGGAGGAACTGAATTCCTTCTGTCCGTAAGTATACAAGAAGATAATTTCAATGCATTTTATCAAAACGATTCTGAACGATTAAAGTCATGCTAGTAAAACATGGCATTCTGATTTGAGATGGGATCATAATACCATAGGCGGTTTTTACCGTTTGAATTTTATTGCACCATAGGAAGAAGATCGGCAGATCATGTAAAATACCATCAATAAATAATTTAATGATATGCAGAGGCTTTTTATATTCAAAGGCACTGAAATGGAAATACTGAAAAGAAATTGTCTGATCGTAGAATACATTTTATTTAGAATCGTTTCGAAACACACTACACAGAACGTTAACGTCGGTTACTTATTCTGCATCGCCAATCATTTGTCATTACAAGATTCATGGTGAACATTATTAAAACTCACCAGTTAGTAGCTTATCACAGCTTTTCATCAGAAAGATATGAAGTTCGGAATGGGTGTTACTGATAGAATGTGAATGACATTTAGCCAATGTAAATAAATTATTACACGAAGAAAAATTAGTTACAGACATGGCCATGGTACGTATTGCTAGTTAAGCAGATTTTTTTAAAGTTTGTATGAAATTATTTATTAATGAAAACAAATCCTGTTCAGTATGTCTGCAGATAATGCCATTTAACTTTGAATCTTGAAGGGCGAATTCCTTAAAATGTTGAAAGCTTTGCGCGAAATACTATCCGAGAGTTCTGGTAAAATCTTTTAAGTATTAATAGAGCCAAAAAGGGCGTATGTATGCAGATTTGTGGTCTATTGTATGTTAGATTTATAAAAAAAAGCACGCGACGGTTAACGTGTCTTTACTTTAGCATGCACGGAGTCTTTACTTTAGCATGTATTGCAGGCGTTAAATTAAGTATTAAGCGATTTTGAGATTTTGATAAATCTCATTGTATTCAACCTTCCTAAGTCCGAGAAACAAATTTTTGGAATTATGTTCATGTGCCTGTTTATCTCTCTGTCCGTCTTCGTTTATGAGAACATAATAACTGAGCCACAGAATGAGTAAGGCTCATGAACTTCGGTATGCAGGCTTACACCAAAAGATAGTAGATCTTATAAATTTTTGATAAAATACGTCAACAAAAAGACCTTCTTTCTGTCTGTCCGTGTGTAAGGGAACACGATAATGCATAAAAGCAATGAGGTATATAGATGGTTTTTTTACCACAACTGTAGATCGGTATTCAATTTTTGACGCGATCCGGGCTGACAAACTGTGATTCTGCTCATCTACGTGCATGTGAATCCGATAACTATCAAACAGAATAAGCTAGAGGAACAAATTTCAATAAGTGTCTTAATACCCTAATTTTAAATTTCTATCGATCTTTGGACTTCAGGTAGAGGTAATGTTCCCAAATGCATGCACAATTCACCTCATTAGGCGGCGAAACTATATTCAAAACGTGCCGGATTTCAGGAGCTTAAAAGAAAGTTGAGTGTGCGACACTCCCATTGCTTCCGAAAATTGTCTGAAAACCCCTCCTTAGCGAAACAACAAAATAACAGCATAGTAGCAAGATGTGAAGGATTGCATGAAATATAGCATGAACAGTGCTAGATAAACTTCTAAAGAAAAGGGGAAATGGAATTCTCCAACTTCGATGCATAAAGCAGTCCAGTTCTAGGAACATGCCATCGATCTCCTTGGAGGTAACTCTGAGAAGAAATACGGAAGAACCATAAATGTGGGAGTAAATCCACATAACTGTAAACAGAACGAATTTTCCTCGTGAATATCCTTTGCCAAAAGTCCTTTCGACCATAAGAAAAGCACATCGTTTCTTTCCTCTTCTAGAGAACACTTCCCGAGAAAAGTCACAATTTTCAAATGCAGCTGCGCAATGTACAACTGCTGTCTCTTAAATTCGAAATGAAACCATACAAGTAAAATGTTCTGCCACATATTGACATATTTGGAAACAATTCATTACTAACTCTCAAACTCTCATATCGGTTTGTATCCTACTTACTGACTTGCCATGACTTGTATATACATGAGCAACCTTTTTGTCCTCTTTGCAACACAGAAGTTATGTTTAGACCCCGCCTCCACTTTGCGGGTTATTTCTTGGCAATTCTAAGACGTCACGAAACGACAGACAGACATTGTAACTATCAGTTAAAGAATTTTTAAAGCAATGGCTAGATAATACAGGGTGTCCGAGAATTGTTGGACACATTTCAAAAATTAATAAATAAAACTAATAATATTACAACTACGTTCTTTTTAATGAGAGATCATTTAAAAGAATTTTTCAGATAGGTAACAAGCCGTTTCGGTGGTCTAGGGGGTCGTAAATTATTGGAAATCTCCAATTTTTTAGAGCCATTATCTGCAAAAATATTAAAAGTAGAAGAAAAATAAAAGCATGCATTTGTAGGGAATTTTATGCTCTTTAATTTGTTAATTCATATGTAGTGTGAAAACGGAAGATTTTTCGAGATATTCACGAAAAACAAAACAAAAAAAACAGAAAACGCGCATCGGCTCCTGCTGATCGGTGGCCATTGCGAATGGAAATCTGTCACCAGTGACTGACACTGAACTGTCTAATTATATGACTCCTTTTCTTCTATAGTTAAGAAATAGCAGAATTCGTTTTTTTCTTGCTAATTTTTGATATATGTCCAACAATTCTCAATTCTTGGACCTCTGTATTTCTGCGTATTTTTCTATCTTGTTTTGAGTTGAATTTAGCATATCTTTTGCCATTTAAATGGAATAAAATAGAAAGGAAGAAATGTTCATTAATCCTGATTATATGGCGGATTGTTAACTCAACAGATTGTTGTAAAAAGTATTACATTTTTTGCTTTGGATATCTTTTCAGATAAATAAAAATCCTTGATGATGGCAAAGATTTTTTCCCTGTTTTTCAGCTCTCTCATTCGAGTAATATGGTGTGTAGTTAAGGAGTGTGCAGGAAAATGGAATTTCTACGAAACTATGTCAAATCAGAGGACTCCTGAATACGCTCTGCCTGCATACAAACGGTCACAGCTAAACTTGGGAGGAGTAATGCTTGAAATTTGCACTGACGGTACTGAGTTACGTCAAGGTATATTTATTAATTATGTTATTTCGATATGGTTAGCTAAAGCACTTGGTGTATACTTACTGGAATCTATATTGCAGGCAACAAAGAGGCCTATATGATACGTGGTGGTCAGTCACAGAAATTTTTTATTGTAACGGCAATAAAAATTTATCAGGATTTTCAGTGTCAAAATATGACTTCCTTATGATGATAGTGCAACATTTCACAAACAAGATTTTTCTAAGTTTCTAATTGGTATTTTTAAGGGGGCATACGACTGTAAAACTTCGAAAATTTTCCGATTTTATGAAAAGAAATAATATTATTCCCCTGTCTTTTCTGAACAATTTAAAACAATCCGCATTAAAAAATTCTCATAATTATGAAAGTTATGAAGGAAAATGTATCAGCTCTTCAACGTAAACATTAAATATGGCCATATTTTTAAAGCGCTATATCTCAAAATGTGTTTTTTGTTATTGCGCGCACGATATCTGAAGAACTATTGAATATGTTTACATAAAATTTTTACCGAATATGTAGTTTGCTATGTTCTACAAACTGAACAACATTTTTGTGCATATTTCTCCAAGAAGTTTTCTGGGGAGGGTTAGAAAAGTTGAAATTTTAACTATTCTTAACATTTTTATTTTAAATTGGCATATAAAATATAAATTAGATTTAAATGTTAATAAATTGTGGTTCGATTTCTTAAACTGACTGTTTGGATTACCTACATACCCAAAATATTGTGTTCAGATAAATATTTTATCCCTAATCATGTGCGCAAGGTGACTATCTCATTTTTTCTCCACAAATTATACCCATATTTATTACTCTCTCAAATAAATACCTATCAATATGAAGGTTTGAATATGTGTGTACTATAAGAGAAAGGACAGATATTTTTCTAGAAAAAAAGTGAGTTTGTGAATCGCATTGTTTCAGATATATAATGTATCGAATTTGACAGTTTTCCACCTTTTTTTCAAGGTTTAAGAGTCGTATGTCCCCTTAACCGTTTGTTATATATTATATAAAAATCACAAAGGGTCTCTTGGTCGCTAGCAAAGAAGTCTCTGATGTATTGCTATATACTGATATAACACTCATGTATCAATGTGGTTCATCTAGTCAAATAATAGAAATTTAAATTAAAAGAAAACAGTGATAAAATGAAAAATAATGAAAACAATAGACGTTTTTGCGTGCAAACGCAGCAGCAAAAAGTAATTGCTTCAACAGAAATTTTTAAAAAAATACAACCAGAACTATAGAAAAACCAAAATTTACCAATACTTAGAACAATTTGTTAAGAAATTATTCAAAATGAAAAGGAACTAAAATGGCTCACTCATCAGAAACCACACGCCATTTTTAGTTCAAAAAGGAAGAAGATTTTCTGTGGAAAGGAACGACAAAAAGTCAAAATTTATTCCTTCCTGTGGTCTTTTTTATTTTAATTAAAATTTAATTAATTAATTTTGCTAAAATTTAAAAATTATAACTATTGTTCATCTAGTCAATCTTTACTCGAAATCAGTGACAATGTACTTAGGCACGTCAGAGTAGGTTTATTATTTGTTTCATTTTGATAAGTTAACTTGCTTTATAGAGAACCTCGTAATGGAATCCGTATTGCAAGAAACAAAGAACAGGAATATGCGTTACTTGGTGGTCAGTAATTTAGATTTCTTAAGGTTAGGGCAATGACCTTTCCTCTAATTAAGTTAATCTAACGTTAGAAAAAGGTGCAAAATATGACTCCTTTTGATGGTATTACATTTCCCACATTACTACTTTGGGTTTTCCATCTCTTTGGCTTGTCTTCTGTTAATCGTTTATTGCCCATTATATAAAGACCTGAGAGGTTGTCTTGTGGCAAAAGTTGCCATTCATCATGAATGTATTGTCAAACAACCTAATAGTATAGACTCATATACCAATGTCGTTCATGTAAGCAATATAGTCTTTGTCAGCGCAGTCAATGTCATTATTATTGTCATCAAGTTAAAACTTTTGAATTCGGTTTTCTCAATCTATCGACACATACAAATGAATAAATATCAACAATTAAGATTTATTTATGCTCTTTCAGTTTACATTCTAAGCTGCGAAGATGATTTTTTTAGAATCATGTTCCGTTAGAAGCAGTTTGTTACTATTTATTCATATGCGTTCTTAAAAATTCGTAGCTCAAGATATCTTTAGATAATAAAAATTGCCAATCATGTCAAAATCTAAAGTTTATCCACTTGAAAAACTTATTTTTCTCAAAACTGAAATTTGTTAGATCAAAATAATTTCTCAGTTTGAGGATTAAAAGAAAAATTCAATAAGACAATATTTAAGCCAATTCGTGGTCGTAAGATAGGTGCTAAATATTTTTCTGCTAATTGACTACTACAAAGTCTCTGATATGACTCAGAAGTTGTTCGTTTCGTCGATGTGTAAGTTTCTTTGTAATGCAGTCACGACCAAATGTGCTGCTCGATTTTCTTTAGATTTGTCATAAATTTTCCTTGTATTTTCAGCAATGTAAGATTTTTTTTATTTTTAGATTCCGTTTCAGAATGGTGGCCAATATAAGGGCTTAAACGTGTTGGCGAGTCAATGGAAAGTTTGGCACCATTAAAATATTTGAGTCATTTTGGTAATGGCAAGGCATTTAATTGTAATTTTTTAATACTGATGAAAGTAAACATTTAATTGTAATTTTATTAATAAAGATAAAAACTTACATTTAATTGTAATTTTATTAATAAAGATAAAAACTTACATTTAATTGTAATTTTATTAATAAAGATAAAAACTTACATTTAATTGTAATTTTATGAATTGTGACAAAAGAAGACATTTAATAGTAATTTTGTAAAAACTGATGAAAGCAAAAATTTGTGTTAAAATTTTGATTGTTTGATTGAGCAAAGGAAAAGAGAGATAAGATCACAGTTCCATGTTGAAGAGTTGGTTTTTCCTGTTTAGTTCTATTTTATTCGTTTTTGTGGTCTAAGCATAAATCAAAAAAATCGCTGGAGATTAATTGTTGCTGGTTTTAATTAGTTTGAGTTCTTCTGAGTAGATGGTATTGCAAAGAGCTGAAGTCTTGAAAAGTAAAAACTATTTTATCGTCAATAAATAGGAAAGCAGATTGAAAAATCTCCAGCGATTTTCCTTGATTTATGCTTAGACCACGAAAACGACTTAAAAATTAACATTCATGACAAGAGAAACGAATTCAAATTTAACGTCAATAAACTTATTTTTTGGAACTCTAATATCTCATATAAAATCTACAAAAACGCAATTATCTATCAACTTATAAGAATCAACAAAATATGCAATAACACTTATTCTGTCAAAAAGCAAATCATGCACTTAAGAAATAGCCTCAACATTAATAAAATTCTCTCCTCACTTTACGAACCTCTGATTAATGGATTTAAGATGTAAGTAAAGGCTTGCTTATCAGAGAGATGCCGACGCAAAGTAAAATCTTCGCGGTAGGGTCACTCAAGTCGATAATGTCTGATATTTTACCTCGAAAATGCATATTTTAGACATTTTTCACTGGTTTTTCTTATTTTACTGATTTCTTTCACTATATCTTTGCGTTTTCTATCGTTATCGCTTTTCTGTTTAATCTTCATCGTTCCCAATATACTACACTTTCCAACAGTCAAAATTAAGCGCGAAGATTGTAACTCGATACCCTATTCACGCTTCTTCAACGCCGTCTATACCGTGTTCCTCCGCAAACACTGCCACATCAACATCCGTCCTTCTGGTACGTAAAACTTATTCTTACTCTGCTCTAATGTTATATCACATCGTACTCTTGTTTTAATTATTCAAAACTCCTCTCTCTGTTTTTGATTTGACATTAGGGATGAAAATCAGTGTTTTAGGCCTTATGGCATAACTGATTGCAAGAATATGTCAAACTCTTTATATTTTAACAATTCACAATAACTTCATCCCCTGAAAAACCTTATTGTGCTTTAATTGCGTTTTTCATATTACGATTTATATTCTATCTACCACAGCGCTTTTGGAATTGCAGCTTTTAGAGCATTCATTGCGTATGTGATATATATATATATATATATGTAATAATCTCACTTAATTTTATTTCTAATTCTAATATTATATATTTTAAAGTCTTAATCTATTCCAAAATCACTTTTCTTAAACTCCAGTTTCGTTCTATTTCCCGCTCTGGAGGTATATTAAATCTCGCGTTTTGGCATATTTATTGCTAAAAGAATATTCTAATTGCTTCCACGCGCCAACATAAATCGCGAATTCTTTTCCAGACTTTTCCCTAAAATACTTACGTAATACACTAAAAATAGCTATTATTCCCTTCACTTTTGATCGCATGTCTATCTGTTAAATCCCTACCTGAGAAAAAGCAGGGATCTTCTGTTCTCTTTTGGCTTGAAACCTTATACTAAGATGTACGTACATTCCGTCGCTCTCCGATAACAAAAAGAAATAAGTTAATAACTCGGACTGTGTGTGTTTTGTTATGTAACGACTACAACAACAACGAAAACATTTTATATATATAATATATCAAAGAAACAAGTAACAAAAGACAAAAATTCAAAAGCATACAAAAAACAAAGGACAAAAAAGAAGACAAACATATAATAAATTGCTATATATATATATATACCTCTACTTGCATTTGGAGTCCACGAGTTTTCCTGGAAAATCCCCTTTTTGCCGTATATAACCTCTCTGCGCATTGTTAAAAGGCTTTTTTACTCTGATTTTAATGGAAGCGACAGCATCATGCCATTAACATAAACATACATGAAATTTATAGGAAACCCATATCGCATAGCATGTATCAAGAAATGTATCAATATATGGCTGCTGTTTTAATCTGTCTGTGACTATAATAGTGCTTCTATGAATATAATTTAATACGACATTTCTATAAATTTGACGACTAATGTTGTTATTCCAAAAAGGCAACTTTCCAATGTATAAAATGTCATAACTAAAAATTCAAAAAGAAATTAACAAACATATCAATAATCCCTTGCAAATCTTGAATTTTTAACTGAATTATATCTAATTTTAATCTAATAATTAAAAATACTAAATATATGCCAAAAGAACATTCGGAAAATTGGAACATATCTTATGAACACTGTTATAATTAATTCTATTGGAAAAAAGCAATCCTAGAATAGAGTTTTCAAAAATTAAAGTGGTAGTTCTGCTTTGGACGTGCTTCTGCCATGTTAAATCGATTTTGTTGTACAAACCATCCATATCACCAATTGTTGGAAAAACAGAAAGGGTAATTAATCCTAAATAAGAAGAAAGAAAGTAGAGTACTTAACCCTAAATTATTCAGCATTATAGGATAAAAATATCTAGCATGTATCTAAAATAAACATTAAAATATATTGCATCTTTCAAATATTGCACATAAAATAATGAATTTAATACATTTAATAAAACAACAACAACATTTACAACATTTAATAAAAATTCTCAATCATTTTTAACAAGGAATTCTTAATTCAATGTCCTATACTTACCATTTACCTGCATTCTAAAATCAACTACATTCCGACACACAAAGTAACATGCCATGCATTGTCAGCATATATAAATATATATATATATCAAAAATCTAATTTAAATGGAGAGACAAAAGGATATATATATATATATATATATATATATATATATATATGCTTTCAATGGTTTTACATTCAATTCGTTTCAATGGTCATATTTATGGTTTCAGTGTTTCGCACCAGAGGGTTAAAGCAATTCAATCATTTTATTAATAGTGAGATATTTAATTGTAATTTTAGTAACACTGATCAAAGCAGACATTTAATTGTCATTTGTAAGTACTCATAAAAGCAGAGATTTGTCAAATAATTCGCATTTGAAAAAAAAATATTGAACTTTCAAAGGCTGCGACAAAATGCAGATCCTAGGGTTTTATTTATTTATTTTTTTGACGCGAGATTTACTGTTCACAGAATTACTTGTTTAATTTCGGGGTCCACTCCTCATCTTGAAGGATAAAAAGTGCAAAACAACTTTGAAAACTTCCACAGTTATATTTAAATGAAAATGATTTCATGTACACTTACGTTTACTTTAAGAGCATATACGTTGTTTCGTTTGTATTTTGGCTGTAACGTCACGTCAATTAACTTCAATGAAATAATCACCGAAGAAAGGACTTATTTTACCTCAAATCTCTTGATTGTATTTTAAGTGATTTTTTGATTAAATTAGTAGTAAATATTATTATTATCTTGTTTGAAAATATTGTCATATGTAATATTTTTAACAGATTACCTCTCCAGTATTACCTGCTTCAAAACTATGTTTTTTGATGGTAAAACCAACGCCCAGTGTCAAAGAAATGCTTATCCAACTATACAGTCATTGAACCTTACAGTAGAAGGAGCTTCTGAAACGCAAAGATTAAGAGATACAATGTGCATGTGAGTACGACATTGAATATTAACATGATAATGTTCTTAGGCTTGCTTGCTATCTGTAAACTGCATGTTGCATGATGCGTAATGCAAAGATCGTTCAGATGTGTGCAGGACAAGCCGATGGATCTAGATATGATGGTAGGAGCTCTCTAGCAAACGGTCTTTCGAAACTTTGATTACACTGTTAATTAATTTCAAACTAATTTAAGTTTTAAAAGTTTTCCTCAATAATTTCGGAGCATATTATTGCACAAAATTTGTTTAAGCATCATAAAACTCAGAAAAATCAGCTTATCCGTGATAGCACATATTATTTCCGTGCCCATTTTTTAAAATTTTTATTAAAAAATTAGTTTAATGCAAAATTTTGTAGCAATGTTTCAACTTAATATAACTGCGTGCAATAAAATATTAAGATTGGGAATAATAAAAGTGAATTTCTTAATAGCTCTCGTTCGACTGAGCAAAAAATAAATATTAGGTTTTTCAGTTAATTTCCAACTGTTATTTTAACATATTTCAAAACATTTGATTCTTTAAAGATATCTAGCATGTATCTTAAATAAACATTAAAATATATTGCACCTCTCAAATATTGCGCATAAAATAATGAGTTCAACATTTAATAAAAATTCTCAATCATTTTTAATAAGGAATTATTAAATCAATATGTTATAAAATATTAAGATTGGGAATAATAAAAGTGAATTTCTTAATAGCTCTCGTTCGACTGAGCACAAAATAAATATTAGACTTTTCAGTTAATTTCCAACTATTGTTTTAACATATTTCAATACATTTAATTTTTTTAAAACATGATAATGTTTTGAAGCTGTGAACTGCGTGATGTAAACATCGTTATGCACAGAATGCAACGGCTGTTGTAATCAAGCCAAACAAAGACACGAAAGACGAATCAAGTGTAAAACATTTTTATGCTTCTATGTTTCGAACTAGAAGTTCGAATCTAATTTTTTTAATTTTTTAAATGTATCTTGGATTTCCAAATCTAAAAGTCAAGTTGCAAAATACTCATTAAATTGAATTTTTACATTAAATTTTTACCTACAGGCTTTATCTCTTTCTTTTATACAGTAGAATCTTGCTTATCTAGCTCACAACATTATTCAGCATATAAACCACGGGAGTGGTCTATCCTAGACTTTCTCGTATACTTCCTAACAAAGATGTCAACTCCGAGGCCCCGCATAAAAATTGCGGACCTACGACAAGGTCCGGAATGTAACGAGAACACGGAACCACAAACTAGACAGCAGCAACACGTAAAGGCAACAAAACAAGCGGAAATGAAATACGCCACGCCGGCGCTAATACACAGTATGGGCTTACGTCATTGTATGATGGAAAGAAAATCCGAATATGCAATTTGAACACCTTCTTTTCAACCGATTGAAACGAAAATTGGACTCATTTCTACAATTAGGGTTTGAAGACCTCATAACAATTTTTATTTTTTAAGTCATTGAGTTTAGGAGTTATCGTGTTCACATGCATGAGAATATGCAGACCGAGAGACAGTCAAACATTTGTCGGATTTGGTAAGAAATTTAATGCGGACCTAAAATCCTGATGATAAAAATGTGTTCCAAATTTTATCCATCTACTTATTTAAGTTTTTGAGTTATAGCGTTCATATAAACACTCACAGACAGACAAACAGACTTCTAGTGGACAGAGGTTATCCAAAATTCGAAAGAAACTTGCAAATTATGTGTAGATCACATATTAAATTTCATCCGTCTTTCCCAAACCGTTTTCGAGTTAACATGTTCGCAGACAGATAGTCATAATTCCAAAATTGTGTTTTTCAGACTCAGGGAGGTCTAAAACGCGCAGATTGATTAAAGTCTCGAGCTCGAATTTTTTGACGATGACAATACTTTCTAAGAAAGTAAAAATGATTGTCTTCACATTACAAATACATTGAAATAATTCTAGAACATATTTTATTATGAAAGAATGAATGCAGATTAAAAATATGTCTATTTAGTGTTAACGTAGAAGTAGTTGCCCTCTGCAACCATTTTTGCCATCTTTCGTACAAAGATGTGAATGCGGATTACAAGCCTCCTTTTGCAGCCTCCTCCAGCAACTTCGTAGCTGCACTTCTTTAGAACTTGTGAATCGTTGTCCATTAAGCAAATTGTTCCTTCAAAGAAAGCGCCAGATGGAGAGCGACATCAGGGGAATGAGCTGATTGTGGAAATATCGGAATGTCATGTTTTCACAGGTAATTTGACATTAGGAGCTTCCTGTGAATCAGCGCCTTTTGGTGTTAGCAACCCACGACGTGACTTTCTATATGACGGGAAGCATTGAATGCCTGCAAATGAGAGTTATGCACAAGCACTGTACTTATTTATACTGGATGAAACCTTTTCTGACGATCCGGTCACTTTATAGACTTCATTTATTCTTCGATAAGTGGCATTTACATATGGAAGATGGTTAAAAATTTCCGGAACTGTTTGAACGTGGTAATATAAAGTTCTGGCCTGAACAAAGGTGTCAGAAAATATGAAAAAGGACGGGTTTTGGTATAAAGAATTTGTTTTTAATGGTGTGGGTGAGGTAGGACGTGATCACTGATAGAAGTCCGACCTATCAGGCCTGTCCTTCGTCCAAATTAGGGCAAATAGTTGGGAGTCCAATGTATTCAACTGTCACTGTTTCGCGCTACTTGAATGACTTTTATAACATTAAAAATTATTTCTTTTCGTCCGTCGACATTCTATGCCGTCAATTCGTATATACTTGAATGCATTTCGTAATATTGAAAATTATTTCTTTTCGTAAGTCGGCATGCCATGCCGG
>BGPR01000205.1:392823-446399 GCA_013235015.1 Araneus ventricosus
GTAATATTGAAAATTATTTCTTTTCGTAAGTCGGCATGCCATGCCGGCAATTCGAATATACTTTAATGCATTTTTTAATATTGAAAATTATTTCTTTTCGTAAGTCGACATGCCATGCCGTGTATCACATATACTTGAATATCTTTTGTAATATTAAAAATTGTTTCTCTATCTAGGTCGACATTCCATGCTCTGGCCTGCTTAGTTGCTGAGACCAAAAAGACTTGCGGCACAGTTGCTAGTAATATGGTTAAAGATATTTTCAAGAAAGTGGAACTTATCACATGGGTAGATTGCAATAAAACCAACATGCATATCTTAAAATCCAGATTCTTGAATTTGCATCTGTTGGATAAAGAGAGGGAAATAATATTTTCTTCATTTTTTGATTCGTAAAGAAGGAAATAAGGCCCCCAAAAGGAAAAAGACTTTTGTGCAGAAAATATAGTTTAATAAATAGGCATAAAAATCCAACTGTATAATAAATTTTTCGAAAAGAATAGATTATAGATTATAATATAGAATTTATATTGTTTTCTATCTTGAATTTATTTCAATGTCTTCTATCGAATTTACCTTCATCTTTTCCATCTTCAATTGATATTCAACATTCCTAACTTGAACATAGCTTAAACTTTTCTATCTTAAATCCATCTTTACCTTTAACTATTTTTTTGCTCAGTTAAATTTAGCTTTGAGAAGGTAAAAAAAACTATTTGACGTTGTTTTGTGTTTTACATTTTTATTTCATAAAGATTAAGGCAGTTTGCATCTTAGCTCATTTACTGAGAAATAGATTTACACTGAAAAGCAATTGTCTTAATTGCATTTAATTATTCAAATTCTTCTACCCAATTTTTGTATCATCACAGTTTGTATTTCCAGAGCCTTTTTAAATTTATTATCGCATAATTTCTACATTTGTTATTACGCTATAATTTGTATTATGCTACAATTTTGTTGTTATGATACAATTTGTAATAAATTATATTTATGCTATGTGGGTGAATAAATGTATTGTTAAAAACATTGCGAAATCTAAATTTTTATACAGTTTCACATTCCTGTTTTTTGCATTTAGTCAAACGATCTTTCCTTAATAACATTTTAAATTTTAAAAAGGCTCCATTCTTCTTCGACTAAAATTACCGAGTTATGAAACTTTGAATTTCCTTATTTTAAATTGCTTAAACAGCTGAATTCTGCGGGAGTTGAAATGAATGAAATTACGTATAACCGAGTTTTTAGATTTAGAATTATTTCTATAAACAAACAAGCTCTAAAGTAACAATGAAGAATTATCTTTCTGTGAATATTATTTATAGAATGGAAATTATAATTTATAAGCAAATGAAAAAACGATTATTTATAAGTGAAGAAATTTACTCAGTGTAGTAAAAATTAGAAAATTCTTGCTGGTTCTTTAATGTACGTTGCTTCTTCAATGACGCTGATGTGGAAGAAGGAAGACGGGGTAATACACTTATCTGTAATGACAGCGTTAAACACCCTGAAAGTTTCAAAAATATCGCGACAGGACCAACTAGCCCCGGTCTACGCTAATTTAAATCCCATGTTAAAATTATTATGTAGTAAACAGTCGAACTAAGTGATTTTTGTGCCAATTTGACGACCAGAATGACAGACACCTGACTCACTTGTCTTCCATTCAGCCTGTAGTTTGCGCCACATTTCGCAGCATAATCGACAAGAAGGCGAGTTGTTGCGAGCTTCCCCACAAGAAAGTAAGAGAGGTCGGTCCATTGAACCCTGTGAGGGTCTGGACGGAAGGGGGAGGACCCTCCTTCAACCTTTAATCTTTCTTGTAAGTTGACTTAGTCAGTTCCCTCAGCGACGCTCCAGTGTAAGGTGTCACCCATTTTCAAGACACAGTTGGACTCGTAAGTAAGATCTCAAATTGTCTGGCCTCATTGAGACAGGTACACGTATAAGGAGACGAAAGAAGGGAACTCATGTTCACTCTAATGTAAGGCGCCAACCTTTTCTGAGCACAGGCGGGGCAGCCGCGACAAGTATTCATTTATATGGGCCTGGAACAGCCGAAGAGGGAGAAAGATTAAGCGATGGGAGCTGCACGCTTAACACATTGATTACGTTTTTCCTCTATCGTTTCTGCTTTTAAATTATTTTATATAATTCTCAATTTCTGACTAAGAAATGATGCTGATATTCATAAGTATTAATGTCAATAATTTAATCGTTTTAAAGAGATTTCAAAAACATAAAATTTTTAAGAAATATGTTTTCAGAACTCAGTTTGAAATGTTTACATTTAACAAGAAAAATTCATTATAGAAAATAAATTTAAAACCACTTAAGTAATAATAATTCATTTGTTTTAAATATTTTAAAACCATTTTCAAAGCAATACCATAATAACCACCATTTCCGTAGCAAAAACAAAATTTTGGAAACATCATTACTTCAATGTGAAATTGCGAGAGCAACGTATCAAGTGATTAAAAATAAAATAAATAAAAAATAAAAAAAGTAAAAATTCAGCGTTTCCTAAAAAACACTAAAGCAGAGGCATAAAAAGGCTGCTAATTTTAGAATTGTCTTTTAGAGTTCTGCTCAAATGAACAAAATATTTCTGAGGTTGCTTTTCCCAGTTTATTTCTTTATTTTGGCTTGAAATACAAACATTTTTTTTTTTTTATGAATTTATCATTCAATGAACTTTTTCAAAATAAAAACTATCTAATTGCTAGCCTTGGAACTCAGAAACATTTTATGTCATCATAAAAAAATCTTTCACACAGTTAATAACTGATTTAATTTGTAATTTTAACAATCAATCAATAATAGTTCTAACATTTAAGAATTTGAATATCATAAATTTCAAGTTTTAATTCTCTGTAAAATATAAAATAAATTTTTGAAGAAATATAAACTAATATAAGAACAACTGACAAAATTTTATGAAATATTGCAATAATTCCTAAATAAACTATTAAGCAGCAGTTGCATTTATCAAAATGATGAAATTATTGTTTCTAAGCTTTTGCTTTTTATACTTTTATTTAAAAAATGGATAGGAAAAAAACAGAATTCATTATCATCCCTAGGATTCATGTGAGTACTTAAGAGAATTTATTTCTCTTTATTAGTAATATTTTCCTAGTTATAACATAATCGGAATTTAATACAATTATTATAAAAAGTGAAACATTTTCTGCGAATACTATTCGACAAAAACTTTAACACACTCAAATACGAGAAGACCAGACAGTTTTTTTTTTATAAATCTAAAACATGCAAAGAAATATACACTAAGCAAAGTATTTATATATTAATATTTAAAAAAGGCGAATTATTTCAACCATCAACGTGTCTTATCTCTGCAGTCGAGAATTTAGGCCTAATATGTATCTACTTTAAACTAAACAGGTATAACTCGGAAAAATACAGCTAATAAAGAGAAATAAGTACTCACATGAATGTCTGGGATGATACCGTATTCTGTTTGGGGTAATCCATTTTTAAAATAAGAATATTTAAACTGTATTTAATCTCAAAAAGAGCTCGCGAGACCAAACCATGCGAATGGTCAATATGGTGTGCTATGTAGTGATGAGTCGTTCACTCCGGAACGAATTCGAGGATCCGGATCCTCAAAAGGAACGACCGGATCCGATTCCGAGCAAAAGGAACGAATCCGCCGAATCCGCGGAATCGGATTCACGATGAATACGCGGAATCGGATCCGCGATGAATCCGCGGAATCGGATTCGTGAATCGGAATTGGATTCACTCTGATTCCGCGGATTCGGAATTGCTGATTCCGATTCAGAATCACTGATTCGGATCCATAATTTTGGAAGAGGATTTGTCTCGTTCTGGAATGAATAATACATCATTTGGGGTCATGGATGATGCAGATAGGTTTCTTTGCGAGGAGCAGGAAAGGATGGTAAGATTCGGTTGACGCTGTGCATAGAGATAGATTTCTGAGGTTGTTTACGAAGGAACCAAAAGAATAGTTGGTTTGACCATTGATTCTTTTAATATTGCTTGAGAAGTAAAAGAGTTTCTAGTAAAAAAAAGATGCAAGTAAAAAGAATTCATAAGAATTATAATTAAAAATAATTTTAATTTTTTGTTCTTAACTCAAGACTTCAATATCAAAAATAGTTTCCTTAGTTGAATCTCGGTACATTGAAATTAATAGATTTGATAAATACTATTTAAGAGAAAAATTTGAGTCTGTACTTTTTTCAAACAGTCAAGAATTTTCGGTATAAAAGTTTAACATAAGTCAACAAATAGGCACGTATTTTAAAAATTATTAAGAAATAATATTTGTCCATTTGAGTAATTTAAAGAATTACTCACATACGTCGAATACATTACGTTGAATTTTTT
Source organism: Araneus ventricosus (assembly GCA_013235015.1). Lineage (NCBI taxonomy): Eukaryota > Metazoa > Arthropoda > Arachnida > Araneae > Araneidae > Araneus > Araneus ventricosus. Next base: position 397,210 of record BGPR01000205.1, read on the forward strand.
TATATACCTTTTGGTTTTGAACACTTCATTTAAGTATGCCATTCTCTGCACGCGCTTACGTGGCGAGGTCGGTAGAACGCCCAGTTTCGAATCCTGTTGACATGGGTTCGAGTCGCGGGCAGGCGTTGTCGTTGCAAGATAAAAGTTTTAAAATTTTAATTTCGGAAATTTTCTTTATAAAGTTATTTTATAATATATATTCAGCATTTTATTTTATTTTACTCTTTATTTCCAAACCTGATTTATTATTAGATAGATTTTAAATAATTCCTATTCTAACTTATTAGTTTCCCCATACTTTTATATAAATTTAAGGAATTATTTAAAATTTATCTAATAATAAATCAGGTTTGGAAATAAAGATAATTTTATTAATTATGATTCATAATTATATTAAAATAAAAGTTCAATAATAAAGATTATTACAGTAATTATCGGCGATAAATCCATTCACGTTCCGGAATTGGAACGAATACGCGGATCCGCAACCGGACTCGGTTCCATGAACCAAGTCCTCCACCAAAGGAACGAATCTGACACATCACTAGTGCTATGGTAAGCAACTGGCCAACGCTGAAACCGGACCATCGCTTAACGGGACGGTGTAATGGCGGAAAGACGTGTAGTTCCTCATAAAACTGGTTTTTCTCTCTAGGGGGCCCTGGCACAGGGCTCGGTTAGATATTTTAAAGGAGTGAATTCATGCAGATTGAGGCCCAACTATTATATAAATGATATGATGTGTTTGTAGTACTTGATGAGTGCATGATATCCTATGTCTAACATCGTCTCAATGTCAACAAGAAAATAAAACGTTTTGCATGTCAGACAGCGAGTCGTCTCATCATTGCTTTTAGAGATAAGTAAACTCTCATTTACATTATATATAAATTAAGAAATAAATTTACTCCTGATAAGCTTATGCAAATATATTTTGCACACAAATAAATCAGAAGTCGTATTATGTGGTTTTCGGTCAGACGGCTTAGAGATCAACACGACGGATGAAAATTTGTATGAGTTGTTACTTCCTTTGACTTTTTCGATCAGTTGTCGCTGGAATTATTAGGGAAAATTAGAGTGTATCTGTATTATACACGTGTAGGTCGATAGGATAATACAGCAAATGGATGAATGCGTTCTGCCTTGTTTTCCCTGATTTAAATTTTACTGCACATGAAGAAAAGAAACCACATTTTATTTGTCCAATCGTTAATTTTTAAGCAATAAATCTGCAAAGCTTTCTAATTTATAGAGTTTTTTCATTATGATAATTCCTTGACTAAAATCTAGTTAATGGTTGAAGTCAATCTAGTGGAAACATAGGCAGCTGCTGTCGCCACTCTTTTGCAGTATAGGCATGTTAAGAAGAGTTGCTATGCCTTGTATATACAGCGAATTGGTGTAAATTCAACTTAATCATAGCGTAGAAAGTGTTAATTAAAGTAAGATTTATTTAACTTTAAATTATCTGTTTTTTCTATATAATTCATTAAGTTGCAATCATTTTACTAATAAAATATCATCTACTGCAATATGACGAGTAAAATATATATAAATACATATGTAATGTAGCTCAGCCACAGTAAAAGAACTCATTCAACAAGTTTAGTGCGTATTTAGATGAGTTCATTCCTAAATTATTCAGATTCTATTTCAAATACAGGGTGTCCGGGAATTGTTGGACACATTTCAAAAATTAATTTAAAAAACTAAATTTGTTGGAACTACGATTTTTTTAAAATGAGAGCGCATTTTAAAAAGTTTTTTCAGATAGTTAACACGCCGTTTCGGTGGTGCAGGGGGTCGTAAATTTCTTGAAATCAAAATTTGTTTAGAACCATCTGCGAAAATATTGAAACTGGAAGAAAAATAAAAGCATGCCTTTGTAGGGAATTTTACGTTCTTTAATTTGTCAATTCACATGTAGGGTGAAAACTGAATATTTTTCGAGATATTCGAGAAAAACTAAAAAAAGAAATCAGAAAACGCGCATCGGCATCTGCTGATCAGTAGCCATTGCGAATGGAAATCTGCCACCGGTGACTGAAACTGAACTATCTAATTAGATTATCTATTCTCTACTATAGTTAAGAGATAGCAGAGAAGGAGTCATCTAATAAGATAGTTGAATGTCAGTGATTGGTGACAGATTTCCATTCGCAATGGCTACCAATCAGCAGAAGCCGACGCGCGTTTTCTGATTTCTTTTTTTAGTTTTTCTCGAATATCTCAAAAAATATTCAGTTTTCACCTTACACGTGAATTTAACAAATTAAAGAACGTAAAATTCCCTACAAAGGCATGCTTTTATTTTTCTTCCAGTTTCAATATTTTCTAAGATAATGGCTCTAAACAAATTTTGATTTCCAGAAATTTACGACCTCCTGCACCACCGAAACGGCGTGTTAACTATCTGAAAAAAACTTCTTAAAATGCTGTCTCATTTTAAAAAAATTCGTAATTGAAACATTATTAGTTTTTTTATTATTAATTTTTGAAAAGTGTCCAGCAATTCCCGGACACCCTGTATTATAAGTATGAAATCGGAATGTAAAATTTGGTGTTTTTTTTTTTTTAATTACTTAAAGACAAAAGCTGTATGGTTCTAACACGTCTGAATTTTTGCCTTTAGAAAAAAGTATCGTACTAAAATTATGATAATTTTAAAAAATTATTGATACAATATTCATATAGAGGAACCCGGGGCAAAACAGACCCCCACCCCAGTTTTTTTTCCAGTCTGTTGCGCAAATTAGTAGAAACTCTTGGAATTTCATTACACACCCTACTGCACAAGACTGAACTGCCAAAGTCTATGAGGGTTGCTTACTACGTGTAGTTCAAAAGAGGTCTTCGTTTTCGAACACAATACTATACTTTCGCCGAGTTTTCTTCCTAAGTTAATTGAAATAAGTTATTATTATGTTTGGTTAAGCACAGTTTTTTTTTTGTTAATATTACTCTTTGGACGATGCTCTTGTATTGTAGTTCCTTAGTTTCTAGCCTAGCCTTACAGTAATTCTTTGTTAAGCTCTGCAATTGGGGCAAAACGGCGCTCTGTTCCGTTTTGCCCCAGTGTAATTTGTCTTTTGCCGGAGGAGAAAGTACTGGCGAAGATGCATTTCTCATTTGTGAGTTTTTTTAATTAACTTTTACTTTTCCTTTCTTTAATTTTTAATTACCTCAAAAAGTGGTCATCTCATTTTTTTCACAAATGCGTTTTTTCAAAGATTTTAAGTCTATATGATTTCTTTCACTACTTGGCAATACGAAAATGTTTAAATCATGAGCCTATTCATGTTTAAAATGCGCTCGAAAATCAAGGTGTGCTGCAGATGGCATCTCCGCTAATGGATACAAATTCAAAACTAACCATCTCCGAATCCGCCAGGCAGCGCAGCTGTAGTTTAGTGAAACTTCGCCAAATGCAGGCTTAGGGCTGTTTGTGTGAACACTGCGGTAAGTTTATTGCACTTATGAACAAGTTGGAGAAGAATGCTGAAGTTATGCTCTTCAGATACGGTATTGTAAAAGAGTTCCGTTTGGATGGAAGCGAGAGATTTCAAACCAGCAACAGTAAGCTCTATTCATAATAATTCATTTATTTTTGTATAAAAGTGGATATGGAAGACGACTGTAAGACGGAAAGGGTATAAAGACCACGGAAATGTTCGGTCAAAAAAATGGCGGGAGGCTGTCTTTTCAAACAGCCGCTGATGTTAAAGGCGTAGGACTACTTAACTCGTGTGACACTTTGTTTCTAGAAGTTTCCCCTCATTTTATCAAGTTTAAATAAATTTTTTTTGTAACTTCTGCTGTTACCCTTTATCTCTAAAATAAGACATTAGTTATGTTTTTAACATATCGTCGCTTAACAAGCAACACCACCTATCGCAATTTTTTGAAATTTCAAAGGGGAGGATTCAAATCGGTTTCTCGCAACCAATAACGAATATTTCTACGTTTTTTTTTCACGTCTGATTGGAACATGTGGTCTCGTGTTCATTTCAGTTGTTGAAAAAATGCAGAAATATTCGTTATTGGTTGCGAAAAACTGATTTAAATCCTCCTCTTTGAAATTTCAAAAAATTGAGATAGGTGGTGTTGCTTGTTCAGCGACGATATGTACTTACCGAGATATAGGGGATCGCGTCACCAATTCATGCGTATTTTTGCCCAACTTTGCGATTCAGAAGTCATTGAACTACAATTCCGATTTTCATTTTTTTGTAACTTCTGTTGTCACCCTTTATCTCTAAAATAAGACAATAGTTATGTTTTTAACATATGTAGTTACCGAGATATAAAGGATCTCTCATACCAAGTTTTATGGCGTTTTGGCGTGTGAATCAATTTCCTTCCTGAGACCCCAATGGGAGGAACGTAGTCCTACGTTAAAATTTCAGAAAAGAGAGGGGAGACCGAAGCATTTGAGCAGAAAAAAAGCTGTGATTTACTTCTTTCATAAATACGTGCAATTGCATGGAATTTCACTAATCTCGCCATAAGACTCAAGTGATAAATAATAGTATTTATATTATAACTACTATTATTATAGTAAGACCCTGGAGAAGATGAGGCCCTGAGAATCCGATTTTTTTTATGATTGTACCTATATTTTTTGTGGGATGCCTCCTTATTTCAATAATATTTTGAGAGCATTATTATGTCTTCTATTTTCTATAGAATTCGGCGTATTTATTCAGATTTCAGATTGTTGCAAAATTGTCCATCTCCAAAACGAGCTGCAAAATTGTCCATCTCCAAAACAAAACCTGAAATAACTAACCCCTCATCATGCCTCGTTACCATAAATTGCAATGTTACTGAATCATACTGCCCAAATGCATCGAATGCCATGAAGTACTGTTTTAAATCTCACTTTGGCTAGATATGTGACAGAAAATCCTCTTTTCTGAAGAATTTTCTGTTTTGGAGATGGTCAGTTTTGCAGCTACACGACACATATAATGTCTAAAATAATTTCATCGATATTTCTTATACTTAATATAACTCTTAATATGTTGAATAGTCATAAAAAAACAATCCTTTTTTTTATATTTAAAAATTTTTCAAATAGAACATAAAACCGTGTTCCACTTTGCCCCAGCTCCGGGGTAAAACGGTCCATTTATCAAAGTTTGCTAAATCGTTAATAACAATTTAAGTAATGATCATAGATTAGTTTTTAAATTTAATATTTGTGATCAAGTAGAAATATATTTTATAGCGTTGCATTTTCAAACGTCTCTGAGTATTATTTGCCATTTTACAACCTCCAAACCTAAAGTATTCCGTTTTGTCCCGAGCTCCTCAACACACGTTGAGATAAACCTTAACAGTACTTAACCTTCCAGCGGGCTCGCATTTACAAAAGATACTTGAATTGTGCATCGTATTACATATTTATATCGCTATTTTATATATTTAAGTGCAATTTTATTTATAAAATATTTGTTTACTACTAGGCTAATAAATACAGATAACATAAATAAAAGTTATATTTATTTCTGTAAAACAACACTATATATATATATGTAATACGATGCACGATATGTCGTAAAATTTGCGTAAGTGCGCCAGCTGGAAGGTTAAAATTGAGCGAAAAAATACTCATTTTCAAATACATTTAAGCTAGTAATAGCTTCTATAAAAAAAGAACTTAAAAATAAGCACATATGCTTAACAATAAAGATGGGGTTATATACGTATTTTAAAACGACACATTGACAATAAATTTCCTTGATTTTAACAATTGAAATTGCGAGAAGTAAAAAGCGTTTGGGTATTATTTTGACGAACTGATCAGACGCTGTAACTGCAATCCGTGCAACTTTCATCCCCCCCCCCCCCACGAAGCTGAGTCCTCTAATCACCCTGTAAATGTTTTACTTCCCTGTCCTGTTGTACAGAGGCTGTTTGCACAGTTGTTGGACGATTTTGGCTCAATATAATATCAATTTATTACGTAAACATTTTAAGTTTTAAATATTCCATTTGATTACTTTTATCCTTAAATATCATTCTACATCTTCATTTCTATGATAGCAAAGTTTTTGTAAAATTAACATATGTAGCATTTCCCACTCTTCTTTCGCAGCTCTCTATAGTTCATTGATAGCTGCTCTACTATAGCTAATTACTATTTCAAATAATTAAAACACCCAAAAGTTCATGAGTGATGAATTTGTGATTTAACAGAGATGTGGATTAAAGCTATCGAATTGATATAAGTTTTTTGTTTCAATTTTCTTAAGAATTTTGCATTGGATTTAGGTGGATGTTTATTTTGTCTCACTGGAGTTCTACTGCTTGATGGACTTTTACATAAAAATGCAACATTTCTTCTATAAATATTGGCAACAAAATATTAATTTTATAGTATAATAAACTCATTTTTCATTTCTCATCCCCAAACCTTTAATTCCCAAATCCCAAAAACCTTTAACGAAAAGTTACTTCCTTTAAACCAACTTTTCAAATTTTCCACTCTGGCTTTACGGTAATAAATATTTAGTTTTTATCGCGATTTACTTAGATCATTGATTCCCAAAGTGCGCGCTGCTGTGCCCGGGAGTGTCTTTTTCGACTTCCTCTCAGAGATATATTACATCAGGTGTGTCTAAACTAATAGCTATAAGGGTGATAGAACTCTCTAAAACAATCAACTTTTACAATATAATGTGGGGTCGGAAAGTAAGTGTCGAGCCGCGAGAGAGCGCCTGCTTGGTGAAGATAGAGAAATGTAAAGACGAATAATAAATGTCAACGAATATTTATTTTCGAAAACTTTACATCAAATTCCCAAATGAGCAACTACTGGGTGCAATATGTCGCTGACGGAGTGAATCGCGCATACGTAGGAAGATTCCAGGCATTTCACCCGATTACAAAAGGAAGTACTCCTTCCCTGTCCTCCGTCTACTTTGAAGATCGCATAAGAGAGAGGAATTTGGGTAGGAACCGCGTGAATCGGACTGAAGGAATGAATGACTATGGTGGTCAATCATTCATTGTAATTCAAATTAATAAATCTGCCAGCTTACAGTAATTGACTTGTGGTTTCTCAACTAAGAACTTGCTAGTTTGAAGCGTTTTGAGAGAGTAGAATTTTTCAAAAAATTCCCGTATTACGTATTTAGAAATTCCTATTCTGAATAAATATAGAGAAAATTGGTTTAATAAATGATTTCGAAAAAATATCACTCATCGAAATGTATTTCGAAAATAATATATTCTTTCTGCTTTCAGTTAAAGAATTTTACTTCAGTTTCTTTTCATTTTTATTTTTTAGTGTTAAACGCTTTATCACAGATTCGGTATAATCCTCTGATTAAAATATATTATAAAAATTTATGTTGCATTACTTAATAATATGATAATAATAAAAACTCTATTTCCACTTAGAGAATGTAAAATTTGTTTTTCCCAAACATTGAATAAAAAGTTTGAATTTTTTGCTTAAAAAGATTCTTGTTTTTTATTTCATTTTTAAGCTTTTAAAATATTAAGAATACAATGTTTTGTCAATTGTAGATATTAAACCATAAATTATTCTTTAAAAAAATTCTTCCGAAATAATTTAGGAAGAGACGAGATAATAAGTTTTTAAAACTTAATTTAACACTGAAATAAGAAAATGTGTTAAAGTTTCTGCTTAAGTTCGAAGTTTGTTTTTGATCAAAATTAATATTTCCTGTGTTGATGTTTGAATATTTCCAATATCAGTTTCTTATATTATATATAGACTTGTTCCAAATTTAGTTAAAACTAGCATATATCCGGAGTTACTAGAGAGCCAAAATATTTTCATAGGTCCATTTAATATTCACATCAATAGAAACACAAAATTTCATTGATGAAATATATTAAGAAAAAATATTTGAAATTCCTCGAATCACAAAAAGCGTCAAATGGTTTGCAGAGTTTACAAATGATTTTGTTTGCTGTGCAAAATAGTTATCTGCATTTTTACAAAAATAACACTTTTATTCGGGAATTTATAAAGGTTTTTTTTTTTTAAATCTCAAATTTTTTCCGCATACTTTTGTTTATCCCTTTCAGGGTCAGTGCTTCAAAGCTTTCGCTTCGAAACCACCTCTTTAATAATTTTTTTTTCATACGCAAACTCCAGGGTTTTGGTGATGTAATTCACCAAAATACCCTTTCTTTTAAACAATAAAGCCAAATAATTGCAGTATGCTCTATTCTTCTTTTCTCATATATTTATATGGAGAAATTTTACTTTTCCAAAGAAAAAAAATGATTTTTTTTAAATCAATTTCATAAAAATGGGGCTAGGCACCTAATCAAAACTTATTAAATTTTTTCCACATACTCTTATCTTTGCAAAATTTCAAAAATTAAAAAAAAATTAATAAGAATGGAAATTTCTTATTTATTTTAAATTATTCGGCAGATTTCCATGATGAACCAACGCTCGCGTATGAGCCAAAATGTCAGAACATTTTTCTTTTGAAGGCTTTATTCGTTATGTTTGTTTGAACTAATAAGATAGACAATTTAAAGAGTCATGCACCTATTTCAATGGTTTTAGCTATGTAACACCACATTTTGACAGTAGGTTGAAAAGATTGGGTAATTATCCGTTTTTTTTACATTGTGCTTTGCTGTCTTATAGTCAAACAAGTCTGTCTTATAACAAAGTCATCAAGGTATGCTCTACAAACAAAGCAAACTCTTTACGAATAGAGAGAACGACTATAGAAAAGGGAGGGGGCTTGAACAATACTACACGGACCCTTTTTCCTTGACCCTTACGTAGGTTTGCAGCATTCCAACACACAATCACATGTTTACCATACGGCCGGATGAGTGGGCAATCACTAGAGACCATTTCAGAACCAAATGTTCTCTCTTTTCATAAAAACATACCTTTTAATATAAAAAGTTACGCATTGTCACATTGATCTTTTAAATATTAAACTTATGTTTTTTTTATAAATTTCAGCTTATAATTTTGCTATATACTTAGTACAAACAACAAGTCCATAATTTTAATTTTTTTAGTTTTACAGGTTTTTTTTCCATGCTAATATCTTCAGACTCAAGACTTCTGTAATGATAGAAAATAAATAGTACAAATAGTTACATTTATTTATTTCAGTTTTAAAAGAATCTGTGCACACCACTTCTGATGGAATTAATGTTTAATAATCATCGAATTTTCTGGTAAAATATATTTAGTAAAAATAAACAACAATTTTATGCAATGTTGTATGTGATATATGTATTATGCTTAGAAATTTTTCCAGAAGGCATTTTATGATATTTAAATCTTCACTTTTTTAACATCTGTATCGTATGCATATATACAAAACTGCGTTATCTGCTAGGAAGTAACTTTTATGTTTGAAGGTGGATTTGGAAAAAATTTATGCAGGAAAAGGTTTTCTTCTCTCCGAGATCCAAAAAAGGGCAAAAAGGAATTAAATTAAAATATGCGGAAAATATTAAATAACGCTTGTATTAGAATGCAGTAAAATGAAAAAAAACATATTTAACAGCGAAAAATCTTTTAAAAGCAAATTGCTTTAATTAAAATTCACTAAAATTAATGTATACATATAAAAAAATTTAAAAATGACGGCTAAAAACGATTTTACTAAAATCCACTCCAAAAATTAAAAAAAGTGATTAAAAAACTACCCAGAGATTTTCAATTTAGTTTTGGGTAAATAATAAAAGCATGACAAAAATCTATATGCAAATTGTGGACACGAATTAAATTTAGATTTATAAATAAATATTTGCCGCGCTATTATTATTTAGACAAAAGAAAATATCAAAAACTTGTCAATAGAAAAAAATAGCTTTTACTTTCTATTGCATTTTAATAAAAGCAATAAATTTAATAAAAGTTTATATGAACTTATTTCATATTTCATCAAAAAAGTTTAGAAAATCCAAATCCCGTCATGCTAACCAGTAACAATCATTAACTGTTAAAGATCAACTGAAAACATGAAAGAGTTCCCTGGTTTCACAAAAACTTACGCAACCTGTAACAAACCTATGCGTTTTTGGTTTGATATTAAATTTCTAGAGGAATATTCAAATGAATAATAAAGTTTATTATTCATCATCGCCAAGCGATCGTGATATCTTTGATTCTCAGATACAACGTTATTCCTCTCCCTTGGGAGTTCATCCCCCAAAGACCAATGGCCATCCGAATTCTAATTACTAATAAAAACCACAAAACGACCTTGACAAACAGCTGACCCGTCTTGCTTATCATGATCGAGGGAGAAAGCACTAACGATTTTCCACGTCGGAGCCAGATAATCGAAGAACAACTTTCTACGTCGGAATCGGTTTTAGGTTAGTAATCGAAGAACGACTTTCTACATTCCAGCCGGTTGAAGGGTTAAAACATGATTGTAGAAAGTATAATTTTAATTCTATAATTTTTATGTATATAGTAACACTGATTTAAAATACATATTTAAAGATTCATTTTAAAATTATTGTTGGGCTTAAACTTTTAAGATCCATTATATTTCCGTAGACTGCCTTCCTGAAAAACATTCAGGGGATAGTAGGCCGCATTTGTGTTTCGCTTGGAGGAAAACCACTTTATTTTGCAAAACAGAACAAATTACTTTTTCTAAAAACTTATATTTAACACGAAATAATTACAATTTTGATGAATAAACTGACTCAAATACAAGCCAAAAACATTTATTAAATATCAACTTTATCATCTTAACTTTCTGCTCTTCGAACTTTTCTTCTTGCTGGTTTAAAAAAATGTCGAAAATATTTCTTTCCTCTCCTCACCCAACGTACGAGACTTCAATAATTTGGTTTTCAGCTCTTGCATGTGGGCTTCGTTGCAATTTAACCATTTCAAAAGTTTGACTTTGATGAGAATCTCCTGGATAGTATTACTGGCATCTCTACCACAAGATTTCTCCGCCTGAGCCACTAAACATGCAAAGGTGTTCAGTACCGACCTAAAGAAAATAATTTAACATTATAAATGGCATTCAAGCACACAGGGTGTTCCAAAAGAGATGAGAAAAACTTTAAGATAAGATAGTGTACACGAAAACAAACATGGTCTAAAATAAAAAGTAAAAATGACAGCGCGTTTGAAAATGGCAGCTCAGTAAATTTCAAAGCTCTATTCCTGTCGCAAGTTGCAAGGACAAGAATATTGTGTGTGTAAATGTAAAGTGCCTAGATTTTTTTAATTTTCATTCCCAAACGTTCTAGAACGCGAGTGCATAATTCAGAACGTTTACTAGGAGGAAGGAGTCTTGGTCTAAATTAAAAAAAGGATAAAAATAAAAGAGAAATAAATAGTAAATTTTTCTAAACAGTAAAACTCTTTCTTAGAAAGAGAGCATGAATATAACATTTCGCTATTGCTTTTACTATTGTTTCTTCGGGCTGATTTATCTACATTGGTCATGTTAACTGCCGATTCTATGTAAAATAAAAGTTGGGAAAAATAATTACTCAGAAAATAATTTTTAAAAACATTAAATGTAATAATTTTTTAATATGAAAAACATTAAATGTAATAATTTTTTAATATTTTTTAAACCTGAAACAAGATGACGCGGAATATTTAATTGAAATATGGGACACGGTGCAGAGCTGACCGGGACATCTGGTCACTTTATGTGTATGTTACCGTTAAAATGTATAATTCAGTTATTTTATAGAATAACTAGGTATTCAACTATGTAATTCATGAAATACCAAGTTATTCTATGAAATAGCGGATTCCAAGCTTTAATTGTAACATATACAACAAAAGTTGGAGAAGAGAAGTTGCCTTCACTTTACATATTTAAAATTATTTTAACTGAATTTTATAAAAATAAAAACCAATCTACTTTTAATATGAGCTCTTTACTTATAAGTAAAATCGGGGACATTTAATTCAACTTCAGGACCAAATCGGGAAAAACATTCGAAATTTGGAATTGTCCTGACTGATTAGGGGCATTTGGTCATCTTAGTAAATGTCATATGGGTATTTAACACTTTGAAGAGGACTGTCACGCGGGTGTGCTAGCTGCTTGGCACATTCACCCCGACTGTCACAAATACGAGCAGGCCTTGTGGCTTTTATCCACCGACTGTCACGTCGGCGTGACACCAGCTATAGTGCATTTAGGCTTCACTAGAAAAAGTACGTCGGCCTTGAGCAGCCAAGGGAGTTCAGAAACGTCGGCCAGATCGAACATCACGTTTACAATGCGGCCGTCCTCAAAGGGTTAAGCCTAATCTCCAGGTGCATTAAAGCCACTGATGCTCCTTGTGAAATGCACCAGATGAGCAACTGCTAAGCATAACTGTAACATGCTGAAGAATGCAACAGTTTATTAATACAGAATAGAAGACATACATTTGCTTACTTGTTCATCTTCCCCGGATGGCATTTGTATGGAAGAATGCAACAGTTTATTAATACAGAATATGAGACATACATTTGCTTACGGATTCTTCTTCCACAGATGGCATTTGTATGGAAGAATGCAACAGTTTATTAATATAGAATAGGAGACATACATTTGCTTACGGGTTCTTCTCCATATGGCATTTTTATGGGAGAATGCAGCAGTTCATTAAAGCAGAAAAGATGATATACATTTCATTCCTATGTTGTACACTTGAATCATTGAAAGCAGAAACTCGCGTCAAAATTGTTATTACTCGGTTTTAAAATTCTAAAGGAGTACTTACATAATGAGTAAAGAAATGACAAGAGTCAAGTAAACTCAAATGATAGGTATATAAATCTAGCAGATAAAGAAAAATTTCATCATTTATTTAATAAATTAATCGATCTTTTCTTAAGCTCCCAGCATTTTGACATTTTCTCATGCCGTTTCTGCAATCAACGATTCATTTACGATTTTTGGTTCTCTTTTCCCAGATTATTATTTGACTTGCAGAATGTGTGTGCAGCAATTTATTAATGCAGAACAGGCAATATACATTTCATTCCACATGGCGTGCATTTCCATACGGATCTTTTTCCCCAGATGATATTTGTATGGGAAAATGGAGCAGCAAAACTAAAATTCTTTTCCATTTTATAATTTTCATATGCTAGTTTTGGCCTAGATATATTTAATATCAGTAAAATACTTACATGCAAATCGTATCTTTTTTCCGATCTTCTTCAGAAACTCCTTCCACGGAAAGTTGCGCAGATAGCATAATTGAGTAGCCTTCTAATACGCATTTATTATTGGACTTACCATTTCTAAACATGATGCCTTTAATGCAGGAAACATCATACAGGTACTCTACAGAAGAAAAAATATACAATAATGTTAAAAGGTAAAAAATAATTAAATACATTATTCAAATTTCAATTGAAGTTACGAATATTTGATTTTAATGTACATTTTTGATGCAGACTCGCGTCTCTCCATAGTGGTCTAATGGTGTTTCGGGAAAGAAAAAAATTATGACTCTTTTCGCGCTAAAGTCAAACGCTTATAACTCCGCAACCAAATAACATAGGGAGTTGGTTTTAGTTTCATTTAACAGAGAAAGGTGAACATTGAAGATTGAAAAAAGGAATTTGGAATTACTGTTTAGTCACATTCGAGCTGCAAAGATGGTGAAATTCACGAAAGATTTTGATGTCACAGCGACCGATGCGCGTGCGCGCACGCACACCAAGGTAATTCAATCATCAATCGCGCGAAATATTACTCAAAAATTGTTGAATTAAGTCGAATTTCGTGCTAAAGTTAAACGCTTATAGCTCCGTAACCAAATAACATACAGAGTTGGATTTAATTTCATTGAACAGAGAAAGGTATGCATTGAAGATTGCAAAAATAATTTCAGAATTTGTAATTACGGTGTAGTCACAGTCGAGTTTCAAAATTGGTGAAAATCACGAAGAATTTTACATAGATATAGTCACACTCGACTAATAGTCACATATAACTACTTTAGTCACAGAAAGTCACAATCGTGTAAGGTAAGTAAGTCTACGACCCTCAATCCCCGCGGCCGTTTCGCAGAGACAGTCTTCCGTCTATTTTTTTATATTTAAATTCTATCGCAAAAAATACCAAATGAAAAGATTTATCCTTTTTGAAAAAATTTTTATTTAAATTTATTCAATGCATGACATGATTATTTTTAAACATCATAACAGCATGATAATAGGATTTCAACCGGAGAAAGTGTTTTTTTTGTTTCCGTGCGTGGGAGTCAAAATTCATCAGCGTAGTTCATTTTTTTCGGTCCAAAGGAGTTCCAGAAGGAGTGTTCCCTCATCCATGTAAAATCTTCTGGTAAGCGAAAAGTAGTCAAAGACAAATTCATCACCATCTCGACAAACTTTCAAATTAATTGAAAATAGATTACTTCAAAAATTTAATCTTTAACAAAAATGCAATTTTTTAAATTCTAGGGATTTTCCGACTAAGTATTCCATATGCAACAGACTATCCAAGCGACATAATGACATAAATAATTTTTATTATTTTCTTTTTCTTTTCTAAATAGTATTATAAGCACCATTTTATTTCTTTTTTAAAATTCTGTTATAGCCACTATTTTTTTCTCTTCTGTAAATTGTATCACAGACTTCGGTGGTTTTTTTTCGGGGGGGAGGGGGATGTTTATGTGGATAAATCTAATGTCTACGTTATAGTTTTGGAGATAGTTGTTCCAGAATTTTTGGGCAAGAAAAAAGCCCATCAGTAAAATATAATTCTAGCACAAATTGGTCTTTACCCGTTTTAGCCATTACGTTTCTATGTGTTTGCCAACTCGATCGCCGGAACTAACCTGCCTTGATTTTTTTTACGGAAGGGGGGGACCTAAAAATTTTGGTGTCTTACACACCCCATTTGATGGAGCAAAGGACGTTGTAAAAAGAATCTCGTATCTGACATGTCCATAAAAAAATACTTCCAGAATGTTATGATTCTATAAACCGACGATTCAAGAATGGGTTTTAGTTCTGGCCATAATTTAGAACATCTTCTGCGGCATTTCTGCATTTAATTTAATTTTCCCTGATATGAGTAATAAAAGGCATGTTCTTAACTTAAGCGTATTTATTTCTAGTGATTTCCGCATGATAGCACTTGACGATGACGTTTCCACCCTTGCACGGATGTAAGAATCCATTAGGTCTTTTATCACCCAACCAGCTACAGAAGCATTGGCGAGCGATAGGGAAACATCCTGTATAGCGATTTGCGATTATTGGTAAAAACTTCAACTAACTACATAACTCAGAAACAAATTTATTTTTCAAACACAGATATTCATTCAGTTAGAATCTATTTTTATTCATGGGAAAAGAGGAACAGCTCTGCTGTTTATTTACAGAAAGCAGAAATCGATGATTATCATTTGTTTACTAAAATGAAATCATAATTTAATCTTACAAGGGGAACACCAGGTACCTGGGTCACCGATTTTTATCAAATTTTGTACATTTGGAGTAGTGCCTTAGGACAAAACAACATGCAAGCCACAAGTTCTGCAACTCAGTAATTTTCGAGAAAATCGATCGAAAACTTTAGCGGATAGAATATCAACCAGTTCGCTGCATGTTTAGTCCGAGATGGCGGCGGTCGAGTGGGATGAGATCAGGGCCTGGGTACCTGCATACTTAGTCATTTCCCAAAAATGTACTCCAATTTCCCAGCTGTGCGACGTTTATTTTCACAGACAGTTAAAAATTGTATAGTGTCTCCAGAATTGTTCATACTTGATTTAAAACAAACGAGAAATTGCATCTCGTGAAGACGCAATCAAAATACATTCCATCTTGCATCACCAATTATCGCCACCGATATTTGCAAAAATGTCGCGTGACGCGTGGTTCGCATGCAAATTGAGTGACGAAAGGGAAATTTTCCACAATGTGAACAATGCTTGCTTTTCAGCTGCAGACCTACAATTACCTTGTGTTTGCTGGCAAGTTGGATTTATTCGGTGCAGTAGCTGCCGTTTGAATTTATGTTTTTTGTGTTTGTGTAACAAATATCATCCGGCAATTTGTAATGTTTAATGAGGCTTTTAAAACAATGTCATGAATATTATTGTATACCAGTATGTAATCTCTTATTGTCATGCATTTTATTATTAAATATATTAATTATGATTCATATAATGTGATTAATAAAATTATAATAAAAAATAAATTTTTATCTTACAAAAAATTAGCATTATTACTAAAAGCTGCTGAAAGTTCAATAAATATCCATGCGTATAAAGAAATTATTCGTTATAAAATATTTAAATGATAAGGAAAAAAGTTCAGTCTGGGAAGGAAGCTCTGACACTAACCACTCGACCGCAGTCATCTCAGACTAAGCTTGCAGCGAATTGGTTGATGTTCTATCCGCTAAATTTTCGATCGATTTTTCTCGAAAATTACTCAGTTGTAGAACTTGTGGCTTGCATGTTATATTGTCCTAAGGCACTATTACAAATATACAAAATTTGAAAAAAATCGGAGACCCATGTACCTGGTGTTTCCCTTGTTAGTAAATTAAAATTATTATTTAGTCTACTTAGTTCTTTGCAAAATGTGCATGATTCATTTCCAAATATAAGATGAATTATTAACAGTGAGGGTTCGTCAAATCAGGAACAAGAAGGTTAATGAAAAATTGTCTTTTTACTTCAATTGTAGTTTCACAACCCGATGGAGCCGCCATTGCATCTTACTGTTCCAACTTTTGGTATAAAAGTCGGGTCTAATTGTATCTCACAAGGAAATTCTTAAATATTAGAGAAAAATCTAGATTAATTTATGATTTGTAAGGGTTAATTTGCAATTTGTAAAAATTAATTTGTGATTATAAAGAATTTTTTCCTTGCTTCTAAACTTATCGAGCAATTTAAGTAAAATATGCACATGATAAATACAGAAATAAAGTAAATGATTTACATACTTTGACGTAGGTCAGATCCATAAGTACAAATTTCAAGCACGATACTTCCAACGTTTAGTGCTGATATCATAGAATTTCCAGTCCTGTTACTTGGTGAATTTGAACAGAAAATATTTTTTCCTGCGCACTCCTGGACTACACACCACATCAGTTTAGTGATAGATCTGAGAAACAAGAGAAAAATTTTATTTTTATCTATAAATTACATTTATCTGAAAACAATTTCAGTTGCAGAAGTCTCCAAATCAAAAGCATTATTATGTTAATGATAACCCAATTGCCAGGATTCATAATATATTTTTTCCAAATATACGAAATTAATCGCATTTTAAGCATTGTACCTATACATACACTCAGAACTAAGCAGAATATGCATATAAAGATTAGAGAATAATTTCTTAATAAGGGAATTGGAGTCATCGAAACTAAAAATAAAAAATCTTAAGACGTAATTAAATAAGTAAGTTGACTAGTGAGTCTTTTAACTTGAGTAGTCTTTTAACTTGAGTAGTCTTTTAACTTGAGTAGTCTTTTAACTTGAGTAGTCTTTTAACTTGAGTAGTCTTTTAATTTGAATAGTCTTTTAACTTGACTAGTCTTTTAACTTGAATAGTCTTTTAACTTGAGTAAGTCTCTTAACGTGTAGGTAACTTGATTAGCCTTGTCTAGTAAGACTTTTCACAGTTAATACAAATGTACTGTGAAGATTTTTCTAGACTTGATTAAAAGTTGAGGGAAAATCTTAAACTTGATTAACTCTTTAATCTCGATGCGACTTTTTTCTTCTAGTTCCTTTAAACCAGGATTTTTGGGGAGGAAACGACATGAATTGGACTCTGCCAACCTGAGTGGTCATTTTCCCCACCACCGCACCCCCTGCTATAGCCTTCCCTTACGGCGCTCGGAAATTGACTGTGGTTGGCAAGTATAATTATCTCCCCCCCTACCGCTCATATCTCCGACGCGATCTCAGAACCTCACTACCCCTCAAATGAAGCCGACCACCTCAGACCGGCCTGCGTCGTTGCTAAAGGGAAATTTTTAGAACGCCCTGGACCGCTTCGCGCGGTGTGAAAGGGTTAAAGGTTTGAAAAGACTTAATAGACTTGACTTAAAGTCCCAATGCTTTCAGTATGGGATTTTGAAACAACTTTCATGTGATTCTTTTCACTTATTCCTTTCTTTTCGAAGAAGGCATACAGGGTAGGTTCTGAGAATATGATAGCAGTAGAAATTCTTCACCATTAGAAAAAAACCTCCCCCTACTCACAAATGTCATTAAAACACATAGTTAAAGTTTAAAAATAAAATTTGAAATATGATCTATAACGTAGTGCTTTGTTTCTGAACTGCAAGTATATGTTTATGTAATATAGCGTGACATATGACAAGGGGGGCAAGGGGATATGGTGAAGTGTGACACTTCGTGACAAAGGGGGGCAGGGGGTCAAAAATATTGAAAAAAGTGTGACATCATTTGACAGCTCCTTATCACAAATCTTTCGAAGTTCTAGACGTAACGCTGAAATTGGTAACTGATTTCACATATACTTACGGACAAAATGTGTTAAGTTCCCGTTCCGTCGTAGGCAAGTAGTCGATTTCTTTTAATCTTTGCCCTAATTCATAATCTGCACAGTTTTCAGCGTCATTGCAGAATTTTTGGAAAAAACTCATAGATGCATCGTCACCCAAACAGCCTGCAAAGAATAACTGAATTAATGACCCTGAAAACAGATATCCTAGAACAAAGTTTAAAAAATATCAAAGAATTTTTTTTCAAGTATCATCTATTTTCATTTACATCCCAGTTCAATGTGAGTTGCCTTATTAGTACCAAGCAACGAAGAAACAATTTCCAGCATCTAGTCTGACACATCGTAACATGATAATGTTTTAGGCTTGGTTTTCTACCTTTCATTCGTTGGCTTGCATATATGTGTCAAGAATTTTATATCACGTAATTTAAAGAAAAAATGTCTGTCTGTCCGTCTTTCCATCTATCTATCTGTCCGTCTTTCCATCTATCTGTCTGTCCGTCTTTCCATCTATCNNTCTGTCCGTCTTTCCATCTATCTGTCTGTCCGTCTTTCCATCTATCTGTCTGTCTGTCGTATAAACAACACTTTATACAGTAACACCCCGGTTAACCGAACTCTGGTTAAATAAAATCCGGTTTATCTGAAATGCCTCTGAAATCGCAAATTCAAAAAACACGTACTGCATTGCACGGAAATAATCGCGAAAGCGAGGCTTTTTTGAAACCATATCCTCGCATTTTTTCGTTTAAGCCTCTCTAAGAAGGTCAGTGATTAGTTTTAAATTAAGATTAATGGGTATTAATATATTAATTACGATATTGTTTGCTCCCAACCGAGGATTAACTTAATAAATAACTTAGTTAAAGAATATAATACCTACAAAGGGAGTTTTGAATTCGTTTTACCCTCAAAACATTTCAGAATTGCATATTGTAATAAGATACAAAATTGTAATAGATGTTCATGGCTTCCGAAAAAAATCGTTAGCCGAAATGGCTCGGACGGAAGTTCTAGTTTCATTCCTTTATATTTTTTTCAATGAAAAATGTTCGCATCACGCATCCTATTAGATAGAATGACAGCGCCTAAAGACATTATCATCTTAAAATTATTGAAAACTTCAAAAAATATTTATAATATCTTTAATGAAATAAAGGGTGTCGACTACTGATTCGCTGAGGATGGGACGGCAAGATAAAAGAAATACAAATAAAATATTCAGCTCTTTGAATCACTGGAGGTAATGTGAAAATCAAATTCTATTTTAATTATTTTTCAAAAATTTAAATTCGTCATATCATTAATTAATTTTATTTCAACATCATTTTTAAGAAAAACAAATCATTTTTTCATCTTTCTATGATATCAATCTATTTTAATTGCCGTACAGTTTTTCCTATAATTTTAGCAATTTTTAAACATAATTTATAAGTATATCTTAAAAATAATATTTTTCTTTACAGTGATCAAACTCAAATCGTTTTCAGTGTTGCAAGGTTGTAAATATTTCAATCTGCGTTTTTCTGCTATTGTTGACAATCAGGGTATGAAGATTTGGCATATTTTTCCCTTATTGTGAAGATTTCTTTCTAAAGCCTGCTTTTAATAAAAGTTTTTTAGCTTTTTTTTAATTTTGTGGTAATTACAGTTAAGATTTAACTTCGGAAGTAAGCAATGACAAAAAAAATTAGTTCATTCACTGCCCTTTCCCGTAATATAATTGGATGCATGAAAGTTTAAAAGTCTTTCAGCTTCAAATTTTGCATTCTTATTATGGTGCACTATTTTTTTTTCGAATCAGTAAACAAAATCCTCCTATTGTATATTACGTAAATTATGAAACATATTCTGTAGTACAATTTCGAAGTTCCGTAAATTGCAATGCTGAATGATAAGCAAAATAAGATAATAATATTAAACGTAAAAGCATAAATCCAATAGAAAAATTTAAAAGAAAAAGATGAGACCAAAGCTTCTGGAGTACGCATGCAGCAAGCAACCAAGAAAACATTGAAAATATAATAAAAGCACCATAAAGCAAAAATAAAATGAAAATTCTTTAGAAATTAAGATTGAACAATGAATAAGTTTAAGGAATCCACCGGATAAACTTTATCAAGGCGTCACTCATCCGAGAGGATTCAAAATAAGAAACGACATGAATACTTTTCTGTAAGAGACTCCGGCAAAAGTCAAGAAAAATTCACCAAGAATTTCACTAGAATCTCATGTGACCCAAAGCATCCTGATAAATAATCGGTAGACGAATAATACAGCGGTCAGAGATACTCAGAATAGGATACATTTAGGATACTCAGAAGTATCCTAAATGCCAATAGAAGTAAGAAAGATTTTTAAAAAAAACTTACATTCCACTACGAAAACGGCCGCACGAGCGTTTTCCAGCAGCCACTACTTGAAGGTCAACCTCACAAGAATTATACTAAAACTCAGGGCTGGCCACACGCTTGACCTTCGCGCTGTTTTCTCCCTTTCTCTTACCAGTAGATGCAAACAGCTCGACTCTTGCCTCTCTCGAATGATTTTCGTTGAATGATTCTCTTACTATTCTTACATTTTTTATTAACATGTTTCGATTCAGCAAATAAGTTAGTGGATTAGATGAAGTTTAATCAGTTCCCGTTTCAAATTGAAGTTCAAATTTTACAAGAGATGACAGAAAATTATGGAGGAGCGTAGTTCATTGGACAGAAAAGTGTAAAGCTTCTAAATTAGTACAAGTTCAATGTAAATAAAAAAATTTGAAATTTAAAAAAACATTGCCAAGGGTGCCATTAAGCTCAAGTTATTTGTAACAGATTTAATTGAAAATTTTCGCTACCAGTAATCTCGGAGAATTAGATAGTCGCCAAAGGTGGCTAGTATCTAATAATTTATAACAGGGCATTTTAGTGTCGTATTGTCGTTAAATGTTTTAATTTCATTAGCAATTTAAGCTATATACTAAATCTGTGACATTTTTCAAAAATTTTTATTGTTAATCTCACTTTTTTACTCTGTTGTTCATGAAATATACTTAAAAAACCATTATAATAATCCAAATATCCGAGATTGAAATTTTGACGTATTTCGAAGTCTTAAATCCCCCTGAGTGCAGAAAAAAGTTTTTAACTGTGACTGTTTCTCTCTTACAGCGTCAGTGTGAACACGGTAAATCAATAAAAAAAACCCAGCCATATCAATAAAATTTGGCATGCTGTTTTTACAATAAAATCACGGATTTGCTACAAATTTTGGTCCAAATCTTTGAGCCTAAAGAAGGATTTTATTTAAAAATACTAGCTGAATCCGCGCAGAGCATCTGCGCTCGGTTATACGCATACCATGATTTTCCTCTTCTAGAGCCAAATTGGTGATTCAGTGCCCAAAGAAAATTCGCCAAGACAAAAAAAAAGGCGCCAAGTGGTTGGCACATTGAAGAAAAGTGGCCAATGCATAAATTTACAATAGTAAGTTCTATGTTTCTCCTTCTCTGTGGTTCACCTCAATTTGTGAATTGATACGATTTTATCTTCGCTGACTTAACCTATTTTGACGTTGATCTAAACGTTCTCGGGTTCGCCTAAGTCCATCTGCTTCATTTCTAACTGATCTCTTTTGAATAATTTCATCCGAAGTTTAATTTTACTGAAAGAAATATTGTGAATTCTACGTCTTAAACACATTGCTTGTCTAGAAAAAATTATTTCACACCAGGACGAATATAGTACCAGGGTATGTCTATAAAGTTATACTAACACGGAGGAGGCTACCAGTTTTATTCTGTATTTGCTACAAATTGACCTTTTTTCTGTGCCACGTACGTTAGCGTTTTATGTATATAGATTTTCGATTTTCTTTACTTTATTGACCTAAAATTATTATATTACCGTCCTGAAAAACTATATACAATATACAGATTGTCCACGCTAATCGTGACCAAACAGTTAATTTCGAAACCGCTACGATAGCATATACTTCCAAATGGAAAAATATTTAAATGAAGTAAATAATTATAATATTATATAGAATTATTATAAATTATATACTAAGAAATCAATAAATATTATTATATAATTTTAAAAATATTATATCGTATTTGTAATTAACTAGCTGTTATGCCCGGCGTTGCTCGGGATTAAAACACTTTTATGTCTAATAATTTTAATGAAAAAACTATTTTTGTATCGAAAAAATTATAATACAAAAATTTCTTTATCGCCTGAAACGCTTTTACTTCAAATTTCGTTCATAAATAGTGAAGTAAAAGAAGGATTTTGACGAATGTTTTGTGTCAATGGAACTTATGCATGTGACGTCACATCCTCCGACACGTGACCTGCCCGCGGCAGCCATTGGTCAGTCTTAAACAGCTGACTCAGAACTGCTTTTATTTCTGAGTCACTTCTATGCCGATCGTTTTGTTTATTCCTCCGCAGCTCTTTTCTATATTCTCGAACCCAAACGGTGCATAAGGTCCATTAATTAAATAGTTCAATTTTTATTAATAAAAAGCGTCAAAATAAACCAGATCAATAGTTGTTCCCGATATAAATTATGAATCGCTTGCTTTTAAACTTTTCTTTAGTATTCTTCCAAAATTTTGTTTATATGTTCTAGCAACGACTCTTCATATGTATTCTTGTTCTTAAACCATAAAAAATACATTGTTACAAATTGTGAATTTTATACACAATTGGATTTTTTTTTAAATTATTGAAATGAGAGCAACAATTTTGAACGCAAATGAAATTTGTGTCACTGTAAAGTTATTTTTTAAACTTTAATATAGTATAAAAATAGTTATTGTCGTAACATAACACTTTCGAAATACAGGGTTCCCACTTATATCCGTTACACCCCCCCCCCCTTAACTTCGAAACGGTGACATCTTAGACCATAAAGTGGGTGTCTATGTATAGTAAAAAGGCTATGCGCTACTCGATGAGACAACTTACAACGCCATCTATCGGCAGATTTGGGAATTAGTGGTCCTATCGCGAAAACAGTACAAGATACGGGAAAAAGGTTAATTACAAAATTGCAGAGCGTCTTCGATTTAATACAAAAAGATACCTTGTGCACATTAATACGAAGAAATGAACGTTTAAAGAGCACATTTGTTTGTTCTCGATTTCCGAAACTGTGACGTCTCTAAACGGGTTAAAACGAGAAAAAACAATTAGTTATCATAATATACTTTTATTTTCGGTGTTCAAAGTGCTCTCCGTCATCTACAATGCAGATTTGAATCCTTGTTTAAATTTCACTTTGCACACGTTTTAGCATATAGTTGGTGCGCAAACACAAGCAACAGTAATACGTCCTGCAATGTTGGCGGAAAGGTCCATACACCTGCTGTTTGAGTTATTTCCACAAGAAAACTATAATGGTGTAATTTTTTGCCCGAAAAATAACATTTTCTCCTTTTATTCGTGTCATATGACGTCAAAATTTCCGAAAATGAGAGCAAACAAATGCGCATTTTACACGTTTTGTTCTTAGCATTATTACACTCAAGGTGTCTTTTCGTACTAAATCGAAGACGCTCTACAATTTTGTAATTGACTTTTTTCTCGTATCTTGTACCGCTTTCGAGATAGGACCGCTAATTCCAAAATTTGCAGATAGATGGCGTTGTAAGTTGTCTCATCGAGTACCGAGTAGCCTTTTTACTATACCTAGAAACCAACTTTATGGCCTAAGCTGTCACCGTTTAGAAGTTAAGGGGGAGTGTAACGGATATAAGTGGGAACCCTGTGTATCACAAAAATCTCAAAATCCTGTATAAATTTTTAAATTAAAAAATTTAATTAACTTTTGGACCTTTTAAAGTTGACAGTGATCTTCCACTTCTTTTTAAAAATATTTACAGAAATAAAAAGAAATTTGTTCAAATTCTCACCGTTGCCTAGTAACGAAGTATCGTTAAATTTGCTTTATTTAAGAATCGTCTGCTGTAATAATTTATTTATTAAATTTTGAAAAATTAATAAAAGTTGAAGCGAACATTTCACAGATATAAAATTGACATCATTGAAAAGGTAAAATTTTGAACTTTAAGATGGTATAAAAATTTTCTTTTTTTTTGGGGGGGGGATAATTTGCTCCGAAGTTAATACGGAAAAATGGTTTCGGTTAATTTCTAATTAACTGACTGTTTAATTAACTTTCGAACTTCGAAAAGTTGACAATAATCTTTCTCTTGTTTTAAATAATAAGTGTGAAAAGTTTGGTTGAAATTGTTGCGGTAGTTTAGGAGATGTGGAACATACCCACATACACACATACATACCCACAATGACTTTTATTTATATTAAGATGAAGAGCCCATAACTTGCATCACATTCCAGTGAGATTTTGTTGCGTTTAGACGAACAGAACCGGCTCTAGAGCCTTCTAAATAGGCGAATTTTAATTATAACAACCCTGTGTAATGTTAAATTCTTTTATAAAGTTCAGTTTCACCGGCGATATATGTTTAGAACTTAACAGTACCGGCCTACGATGTGCTAAGAAAATTAGAAATAAATTTTAACCATTGATTTAAAAGAAAAGAAGAACATTACTTACCTTGTATTGCCAAAGAGAGTACGACAAATGACACGAAAGCAAAAGCCATTTTGGTCAACCGTCGATAATTGCTGCCCAGTTCCGAAGTACTATACGAAAAATCAATTGTTGTTTGTAGAAGACCTTAAGTATGATTTCAGAAAGTTAAGAGATGTTGCTATGAGGCGGAAAGAAGTTTTTCCTGTTTTAACAACAATCAACCTCGTCTCAGGATGAGGAATATTTTATTTCCTACCTTTGACCTTCGCATCGATTGCATATAAATGGTGTAAGAACCATAGCTCAATTTAGAACCTGTTGTTTAGTTTTTTTAAATTAGCCATTTTTTAATAAATGCTTCTAGAAGTCGTAGATCTTACTCACTGTCTGGCAGTATCTCGTTTTGTTCATCAAATTTTATCAGATGTTATAGCCTTGAATCGTGAGTCATTTCGCATTATGACTCTTTTTGTTTTTACTTTTCGTATGCGAAGTATACAAACAGAACGTAATGTAATAAAACAATTGACTTCTAGAGTTTGAAGAATCTAAATAAAACGTTTTATACTACTCTCAGTCTAAACAAATTCACGTCGTCTTAACAAATTTGAGCGCCTTGGGCTAGAGTAATTTGGATGCAAGTATTCCTAAAAATAATTGAGCATCATAAAGATTACAACTTTCATAGAACTTCTTTCCACTTCTTTGCCTACCCATGTATTATAAAGTGGCAGGAAATGGTGACAGAGGCTGTAATAGTTCCCAAACGAAACCCATTCTGATTCATGCCTAAAGTTACCATTTATTTCCCCCCCCCCCTGTAAACGGGACATCTACTAATTTTTAGGTAATAGTTTGTGTGTTCAAGAAAACACATATTTCTTCAGTTTCATACATCAATGAAAAAAATGAACACGTGAAAATAAATAATTTGTGATCTTGTATTTTTCTTAAGAACAAACTTTTGCTTCAGTATATTCGGTGTTATTCCAAATAAGAATAAAATTCTTGACAGTATTTCTTAAAATATACTTTGGCTATCAACATTTCTTAAAGAATTGCGACTTACTACTGTATATTTTCGCTCGTCCGCAACTTATTCATGAGAGAAAAGACCATTCAAATTATTCGTGTCAAAGGTGTTCAAACAATTGCATCCAATAGTTTTCGTTTGAAACATTCCCAGGGTTTCATTCTCTCACTTTCTGCGGTTTAATGTAGTTAGAAGTGCTAGCTAGCTAACCATCCTGACCGACTTGCGATGTATGAGACGTATTATAGCGCCTGTTCCGTCATTGTCTCATTACTATGCACTGCCATCGGATTTTTTCATTTTTCGCGCTTTTTTTAAAATTGTTACCGTGGATTGCTATTTTTCTGAAAACGGAACATTTTGACATCCCGAGGTTGTGATGGGGACGACGAGACAGGTTACCTGAAAACGGGACGTTTGGTCACATCATTCATGCCGCAAGTATGGTTTGAAATAGATCACTTTGAATAAAAGTCCTATAATGAAATCTCATGCAACTATACACCAAAAATCTGTGAAATTTTCTTTCAGTGGAAAAGTGCTTGTGTGGCAGGTACAATAACCATCCCATAGGAGAGGCACGAGAAAAATTAATCTGAAATCTGAAAAATAAATAAACTTATAAAAATCTAAAAAACAATGTTGCCGAGCGATATCTCATTTTGTTCATTAAATCTTATCAGGTGTTATAGCCTTGGATCATAAGTCATTTCGCAACATGGCTCTTTTTTACTTTCTCGTAAACACACAGAAAGTACTGTAATCGTTAAAGAAACGTCTAGATTTTGAAGAATCTCCACGTTTCATGCCACTCTCAACGCCGTCAACAAATTTCAGCGCCTTAGGCTAGAGTAGTTTGGCTCCCCCTCAGAACCACAATGCATAGTTTAGGATTTTCTCGCTGATTCTCTCTGAATAAATATATTTTTAATTAATATACACGTTTAGGTACCATTTCACAATCGATGGTCGATTTTGTGCGTATAATCGATCAAGCCTTATCGAATCTTGTGAATATAATCTATTAGGCCTATCCTATTTTTACCTTTAGGGCGACCAGGGACCTTCAAAATCATATTTTTAAATTTTTAACTAATCAATTTGAAATTTTTCAGGCATTTATAGGAGCACTATATAAAACAACACACAAAATTTCAGTGCAATATATTTATTTCCGAGGAATGGGTATAAATGTAATTTTTAATGACAATTAATGCCCATTATGATAAATGTTCCAGGCGCTTCAATTTTCTAATAATTTCATGACATTTTATATAAGTATAAAAACATATATGGAGAAGAAATTTCGGCATTCACATGAAGTTATTTAGTTATTAAACTGTAAATATTTTCTTCCATATCAAATATTGTGCATATTCTTTTCTAAAATCAATAGCTTCGAGTTATTATGTGTGCTCATTTTGAAATTCCCTTCTGAAGCATAAAAATTAATCTCAATTTTTATTTAAGAAGCGTTAGAGTAACTAATAAAAAAATTAGAGTGATTTCGAATAATTTTGGAGAGCCTGGAACATTTATTATAAAGGCCATTAATTGTAATTAAAAATTACATTTATACCCATAATTCCGAAATATATAAATATATTACAGTGAACTTTTGTTTGTTGTCTTATATAGAGCTCTTATTAATGCCTGCAAAATTTCAAATTAAATAGTTCAAAATTTTTAAAAATGATTTTGAAGGTCCATGGTCACCTTAGCATGTTCAAAATTATGATTAAACAAATTGTTCGGTTCAAAGTTAAAATAAAATCAGTATTTTAAATTTGTATGTGCCCTCGGACCAATGGGGCCCTTGGGTTACAACCCCATGGATAAGACTGTCCTGACCACTGTGGGAAATAATGATCCATTTTTGCAATTATGTCTGTTTGTAAGTACAATAATTCAAAAACTCAATTATCTAGAACAGCGGTTCACAAACTTTTTTATTCTTCCGTACCCCTTTATTAGTTTTTTAATTTTTGAGTACTCCCGATTGTGTTATACCCCCCCCCCCCCCCTAACGTCTCCCGGCCAAGGAAGTTTTTATTAAAAATGTTAAGAGCTTAGATCAAACGGCTCGAATTAATCTAATAACATTTGTCAATTGTATTTTGGAAATTTCACAATGTATTCCAATCTTTATAATACCATTAGTTTTATGACAAAACCAATGAAAATAGCAATGAAATGATTTTGCTATAACTGATGATGAAAACTGGCTAATCAAGTGGAAGGCAATTTCAAGACAATGAGCTTGTTTCATGGAGCGGAGTTTAATAAAATTAGGTTCAAATTAAAAAGGTTAGGTTCAAAATTAGGTTCTGGAGCTGTAGTGGTTGCTAATTCAAAGTCAATAATGATATCAAATTTGTCTTTTGTAGTTTTATTGGCACAAACACACCACTACTACACAAACATATAAAATGGAAGGTTTTACACATGGGCAAAGGCCGGATCATTTTCTACACCCTCCTTGGGGTTAGGATCATTTGCTAAATAAATCCCTTCGAGGTAGGGATGATAGTTTTTCCCCTTTTGAGGGATTAATATGGCGAAGTTGCCACAGAATCTGCTTCGATAATACGAGAATATTCTTTCACAAGTTCAGTGTACACGAAAAGCATTTTGTTGCTTGAGTCTTCACAATTTTAGGAAACAAAATTCTATAATTTTTTTTTTTATTTTAATACATAGCGTTTTTCTTTTTCCGTCATTACCATTATTACTTTGGCGTACCTGTAGGGGTACGCTAACCACAGATGGGGTCCTCTGATCTAGACGAATGAAATTTGTTTTGAAGCATTTAGACCAAAATTGCAGATTCCTGCCTAATTGTTTAAAAATTCTGTCTATGTTAAGTTTTTCTGCATATAAACATTATAATTCAAAACGCAATGAGTTCTATAAATGAAATTTGGCACATGGCTTTATTACTAGAATTGTAGATGTGTATCAAACTTTCGACTAATCCCGTCAACGAGTTGACTGTCTATCTGTCTATTCATGCGTATGTGAATGGGATAAATCAAGAGATCAAAAAGCATGATAAAAGAAATTTGATATGAGGTCATCACCAAAATTGTAGTTTGGAATCAAATTTATCGATCGACCGAATTGGCCCAATGTCTAATATATATCTCCATAATTTTGGTGTAAATTTCTTTTTGTAATGTTTGAAATTCTTTCATGTCCTGATACCATCCTAGATACCAACCTAGATACCATCTTTCATCTTTTTTCAGATTCATCTTTCGTTGTTTTAAACTATTTGTCTTGTTTTCATATTCTGTGTATGTATTCGTTTTGTGCAGTTTTTATTACCCTTTGTGCTTTTTGTTTGCAATTTTTTGTTGTTTTTATTCTTTTCTGTATATATTCTTTTTGTCATTTTTTTCCCTTTATTTCTGTACTTTTTTATGCTTAGTGGTATTTTTCTTACTGAATACCTTCCTTTTTGCTTCGTAAGCATTTGTAATTCAATTCGAATCCTTCATAACATTTGCTTTTTTCACTCCTTGCTTATACAACTGATCAGAGATCTCAGTGAATGAGTCCAGGCTCAGAAGTACGGAGTGGTGTTCTGTTCTGTAAGTTCTGCAAATTTCATTCGATTAGTTCGCTGTAGTTTTGAATTATCGTGTATGCATGCAAACGGTTAAGCAGATAGTGTAACCTTTGATGGATATGGAACGCAGTTCGATACGTATCTACAATTTATACGATGATCGTTTTTACATACGCTGGCACACAGACAGACAGCCTTCACGTTGACGGATTTGGAAAAATTTGATACACATATACAAATGAACTACATACCGAACAGAGCCGGATTATCAAATATTCAAATTACTACTAAATTACTACTAAAATACTAGGCCTAGAGGCCTAGCAACTTTAGGGGGCCTTGAGATTTTTCTTTTCTCTATTTTCAGAATAATTTAGTTTTGTACTTTAATTTGATTTGCAGGGGCCTCGTTCACGAACTTATTCCAATTAAAATCAAGTATCGTTTGAGTTTCCGAACATTATTCTTAGGATTCCATGTTTGAAAATCAGTGTGGTCAAAGTTTTTTTCCCAGCTGATTGACTGACAACAGTCTGGCACAAACTTTGTATTAGAATATTTAGATTGTGTTTAAAAATTTGAGATTTTGCTTAAAATTATTTATAAGTTTATATTTTTTATATGAGATACTGAAACTAAATCCGTTGACTTTTAAGTTATATTAACGTCCCGTTTTGAAGCAACACGAGGGATATTTTTGGAACTGACATCGTAATTTTGAACAGCAGTCAGATGACGAGGTCGACACCTGAGCTCGCACCCTCCAAACGTCCGCACCATACAAGCGGGATGACGTTTAATCCCCTACGTATGATTTAACGTGAAACAGGTCCGATGAACGATGCATCTTCAGTGGAATAGGGTTTCGAACCTGGATCCGTCCGGCTCCGAGGTCGATACTTTACCACTAGGCCACCGCGGGTCTACTAGAGCCTTTCAAGATTGCCGGCAATTAGTTGTTTTGTTATTTCAGTTTTCCATAACATTTGTTACCTAAAAACTGTTTAAATAGAAACTAAATTGAAATCAATAAAGATATCTGGCTCTGGAATTTGAGAAGGGAAACGGAGCTCCCGAAATTTGCTTTGCCTAAGGGTCACTATAAGGCTTAATCCGGCTCTGATACCGAAGTTAAATCATTTTCTCCTTCTGTTTCTGATATATCGAATTCACATTCGATTATCTTCCCCGTATCATTCATTTTGGTACATTTTATATTATTCCTTTCCGCGTGTTTTCAAATGCATATCGCTGATATTTGACGTTTCTATAGCAACTATTGATTTTCTTTACATTTCTCTATATAGAATTATTTAAGGTAGCCTCGAAGCATAAAGGAAATTCATGCGCGTGATTTGAATATCAATTTGAAACTTGAATTGAAATGTGGTTTAATATTTGTACATGAGTTTCCACAACGGACGTCACGTTACTATCGGAAAAGAAGCGTTTTTAATGCCATATTATCACTAAATCAGATAGGATGAACTGAGATCTAGATTCACAACATCAATATTTTTTTAATGTACAGAGATCAACTTTTTGTTGATTTCACTCAGGCTGTCGTAATGTGAAGGAGAATCGGAACCCGTATTCCGACAATGTTCAATTGGCCATTTCGATGTACCCTCAAAATCTCTAATAGATTCATGTTTGAAATTTTTTATACATGTAAAGTACACCTTTCTCGTTATACTGAAATGGGTTTTCAATTAAAAAATTCAAAAATTTATTTTTTACAAATTTTTTTGTGTCAAAACCGACAATGTTAAATTGGCTATTTTCGATGTAACTTTTCAAAATCTGTTAAAATTACATGTTTGAAATTTTTTATACGGGTAAAGCACACCTTTCTCATTGTACTGTCATGAGCTTTTGGTTAATTTTTTATAAATTTACAAAATATTTAATTAGACATAGTAAAATTTTACCTATTTTGACACAAAAAATATGTAAAAAATAAATGTTTGAGTTTTTTTTTAGAAAGTTCATGTCAGTATAATGAGAAAGGTGTACTTTACTTGTATAAAAAATTTCAAACATCTTTCTATAACAGAATTTGAGAATAGGTACGTCCAAATGGCTAAGTTAACATTGTCCGAATAGGAGTTCCGATTCCCCGGAAGGATATACCATTAGTAGTTCCTTGAGCAGTAGACTTCGCGTCCTCCCCCGGCCCCCCCCCCCCCCCAAAAAAAAAAAAGATACGAGATCTATTCTTCATCGCAGTCTTTAAAGCTTTGTCTAATGTTTTGATTCTTTTTTGAAGCCAATATTGTTTCCAGGGACACCAGTCATAATTTATCTCAAAATGAAGTCTTAGAGATAAATTATGAAGTCTGGCGTCCCCATATATAAACTATTTTGCAAAGCTTCATTTAGGGAAGAGACGCCGAATTTCGCCCTCCTGGGCATTTTTTAATGTACACAGATGGAGAAGTAATTTTAAGTAGTAGAATTTTTTGTAGTTTGTTTATCTTCAGAACAGCGCAATCAGCTTTTTTTGAAATGCACTTTAGATTAGAAAAAAAGAGCTTTAAAAAAGGTGTCATCGGTCCAGTCAAGGAAATCGGTTGCCCAGATTCGACCATTTCTTTAAGCTCAATTAAAGGGAAAATATTTTTTGATTAACGTATTCACACCAGCACGCGATTCCTGAACCCAAGTGTGAAATTTTATACTCTGTATCACTTTCCCTTCTCCCTTTGTTTCCTCCCAAATGATACAAATAATGCGTATCCTAAGTTTTTAAAATGAATAGACGCAACATTTGACGACTTTAGTGTCCTTTCATTTTATTTTTTGTTTGGTTTCACTTGTTCCAATTCCAATTTATGAGGACTGCTATTGATCATAAATTGCTTTCTAAGCTTTTTCTGTAGCTAGAGATAATAACCACATTGATTTAAATGGTCCAATCTAGTCAACTTCTGGTCAGTATTAACAGAATTGCAATTAATTGTCTCTTCTTCACTGAACTGATTCAAATGTTTTAATGGTGCTAAACTTGCCATTGACTCGCAAATACAATGAAACGGCCACCATCTTTACACGGAATAAAAAAATAAAAATTCCTAGATATATGTTTTCTATGACCCCCAAGGGACTTTCCTGCCAAATTCGAGGAAAAACGAACGCCGCGCTTGGTCATGACTGTATAACAAGCAAATTTACATACAGACGACTTGCTAAACGGTCGAGTTGAAACAGAGACCTCGCTTCGTTCGGTCATTTAAGAAAATATAGATTTTAGCGCAGTGATTTGACAATGCCTGAATGAAAATTTCACGTACTACATTAATTAATGTATAATTTGGAAAATTGAAATACGTTTTCTTTCTTCATATTCCTCGCGTTTTCGTTCCAACTTTGCTGTCATCTATATAAATATCTCTCTTGTGAGCCTCGCAGAAAGCTCTTACTATTTAGCTATAGGATTTGGTAGGACATGTATAACAACTGATAGGTCACTTGATTTCACTTTCCAAATGTAAACAAACGGTGCGGTTTGGTTTGAGCCTTCTTTTCATTGAATTAAACATGAATCTCAACCGTGCTATTAAATATTATCGAAATATGCAGGAATCAATTACAGAAAGCTTTTAATGGCGTTCAGAAAGAAGGAAAATAATTTGTTTCAACATGCTCAGCGAAAAATACGGTGAGGTCCCCAAAATGGAATTACTTTGGGCGATAATTCACCAAATGTGGTATCTTGAAACATTTTTCCTTTACTTACTTTTGGCGAGCTTTCAAATGGTTGGAGCTATTGTGGCGAGTTTGGATGCTGAATCCATCTTCTAAATGCTAACGAAAATCAAGAAAAATGTATTTTTCATGGCCAAAAAATTTATTCTATGCAGATATAAGTTAAAGCAGACCTATTAAGCTCAACCATAAATGTGTTTTAGCTATGATGCACAATGCCCTCATTATAGTGAGTGAAGCGAGCAGTGTATGCGTAGCAAACTTAGGAGGATTGCTATGTGGAGATAAGCTGTCCTCCTGGGTGTCGAGCAGGTGGGGCGTCCCCCCAAGTAAAATTTTAAACAAGCTAGATTTGATATATTAATCAAATAAGAAGGAATGTAAAGTAGATTTGTTTCTTGTGGGATATTGGTGACCATTTTTGTAAAACAGAAATAAATAGGCTTATGAAGCTTTTATGACCTCAAGAAACACCGAGTAATATAAGCAATTATAATAATTACACAAGATTTGAATTGTAATAATGATCGTGATTTATTAAGATTTTTCAATAAAATCGCACATGGCAAATAATTTTTTCACAAATTTTTTCATTTAAAATATATGAAAATTCGAGGAAACAACAAAATAATTAAAACTTCAAGTCGGATAAGTGAATTGAATATTTCTCTATCCCAGCTGTTCACTTGATTATACGATCTATGCACGTAGTTTTCGAGAGTGGAAAAATGAGCCATATGTGTCTTTTGTTTCTCTTTCCATTTTGAGAAAATCCAAGAACTTGGTCTGCAGAAAGTGGACATCGCTATCGGCGCATAACCATTTCAGAACGTCGACTCTCTTGAGAATGCTCAGGATCATAGAGCTCGCATCTTCACCGCATCTGTCCCGTGTCGCATCGCCTATGCACGGCAATGAGTACGCAACCGACCTAGAAAGTGAAATGAATAAATATTACTCATGCAGTTAAGAAAGACAGTGGAGTCAGTAAACTAAAATTCAAGCCCCACCCCCACCTCGCCATAGTATTCATGGTAGGTATGACGATTATTGCAGAAACACCGGCGTCAATGGAGTCAGTAAACTAAAATTCAAGCCCCTACCCCGCCATAGTATTCATGGTAGGTATGACGATTATTGCAGAAACACCGGTGTCAATGGAGTCAGTAAACTAAAATTCAAGCCCCCACCCCGCCATAGTATTCATGGTAGGGATGGCGGTTATTGCAAAAACAACCGGTTGTCGGTTATTCCGGTCTGTTTCACCTGCGGTTTAGCCTGACGGTTATAATTGCCCAAAATAACTGGTTTTTGAAATAACCGCTTTTTGGTATTGTTTATAGAAAAAGCAACATTTTTTCATACCTATTTAAGGCGACTAGGGACCTTCAAAATCATTTTGTTTTTCAGTTTTCAACTAATCAATTTGAAAATTTGCAGGGAGGCATGGAAACACTCTATAAAATAATGCACAAAATTTCACTCCAATATATTTATTTATTTCTGAGTTATGGGTATAAATGTAATTTTTAATAGCAATTAATGGTCTTTATGGTAAATGTTCGAGGCGCTTCAATTTATATTCATATTTCATGACATTATATATAGGTATAAAGATATATATGGACAAGAATTTTTGGCATTCATATAGAAGCTATTGCGTTGTTAAAATGTAAATATTTTCCTCCATATCAAATATTGAGCATATTTTTTTACAAAATCAGTAGTATCGAGTTATTAAGTGTATTCCTTTCCGAAACATAAAAATTAATCCCAACTTTTTTAAAAGAGTTAGAGTAACCAATTAAAAAAAAATAGAATGATTTCGAGTAATTTTGAAGCGCCTGGAACATTTGTCGTAAAGGCTATTAATTGTTATTCAAGTTACATTTATACCCATAACTCAGAAAGAAATACATTGCAGTGAAATTTTGTGTGTTTTATTATATAGTGCTCCTATTAATATCTGCAAAATTTCGAATTGATTAGTTGAAAATTTTAAAAAACGATTTTGAAGGTCCCTGGTAGCCGTAAAGGAAATCAACACATTGGGCAATGCATATTATCCAAACTATTCATAAAAACTCTAAGTAATGTGGCATGCATGAATGGACTTCCTACATGCTCACGTAGTTACGTCAAATGCGTCGTGATTAGGGCCGGATTATCAAATAGGTAAAGTAGGCAACTACCTAGGGGCCCCGAGGCCTCCAGATATTTTGGCGGTATTTTCAGGGTAATCTACCTTTGTGTTTTCATTTCATTCGCAAGGGCGAACATATTCAAATTGAAATCAATTATCGTTTCAAATTTCAGAGCACTATTTTTATGATTTTTTCGTGTTTCCGAATTCGCTTGCAGGTCAGTGTAGTTCTTTTTTTTTGCAGTTGACTGTTTGATTCGCAAGTCATGGTATTTGAATAGTTAGAGTCGTTAAAACGCTTTTGGTATATTTTTACCGTTTTGTTAATAATTATTTTTAAATTAAATTTTTATACCCGAGGTACTGAAGCCGAATGTCTGGAAAGTCACCCGCAATTAAATGTTTTATTTCAGTTTATCGTAATATTTGTTACATAAGAACTGTTTATATAGGTATTAATTACACTGGCATACAAAAGTTATGGAACATTTCGTAAAATGCGAGAAAATTGCAATTAATACCAAAACTATGCTTCGAAATCAGTTCTGGAGAATCGTGTGACATTCAATAGAGTATCACATACATATTACAGTGAAGATTCGGTCACGAGGGCAATTAGGGGGACCACCAGAAAGGGATGAAGACGAAAATGGAGCTTCATCTATCCTGTTTCACAGAAAGCTGATAAAGAGATGTAACTTTCATCAATGGTTATGGTTTAATGTACATAATATTTACATGCATTTTCGTAAGCATAACACAAATATTCGGGAAGATATAAATGTTTCTTTAAAAAATCCCAAATTTTTCCGCGTGTGTTTTGCTTATAACATGCAGAGTTTTCATTCAAATTATTCGAAATTTGCAGAACATTGGACAGTATGTTACAGAAGTATTATATTAAACTTTGAAGTAAATACGTTGAATATTACAGGAAATATGAGTATTTGTACTAAATAATTTTTTACTGCGCATGTGCGAGACGCAGCGGATTTTTTCTTTCATAAATTCAAGACCAGATATATAGAGCACCTTTTTAAAAAATATCCAGTTGAATCCCATTAAAATTCAGAAATCCGTCGGCATTTCAGTGAGGTGAATTTCAATTTCTCTTTAAGAGAAGCTAAATGATGAGGGTTCTTGTACAAACTGATATTTTTTAAATTTGAATCTTCGAACAGTAACAATGAATTTTAGTAAAATTGAATATCCTGAATACCATGAACACTTATAAATTAAATATATTATTTAAATTGCATTTTCTTGAATACCATTCGAAGATTAAAGTTTAAAAAATATCAGTTTGTGCAATAAACCTCATCATTTAGCTTCTCTTAAAGAGAAATTGAAATTCACCTCACTGAAATGCCGACAGCTTTCTGAATTTTAATGGGATTCAACGGGAATTTTTTTTAAAGTTGTCTATACATCTGGCTTTGAAGTTATGAAAAAAAATCCACTGAGTCTCGCACATGCGCAGTAAAAAATTATTTAGTACAAACACTCATATTACCTGTAATATTCAACGTATTTACTTCAAAGTTTAATACAATATTTCTGCAACATATTGTCAAGGGTTCTGCAAATTTCGAATGAAGACTCTGCATGTTATAAGCAAAACACATGTGGAAAAATTTGGGATTTTTTAAAGAAACATTTATATCTTCCCGAATATTTATGCTATGCTTACGAAAATGCATGTAAATATTTTGCACATTAAACCATAACCATTGATAAAAGTTACAATTCGTTATCAGCTTTCTGTGAAACAGGATGGGTGAAATTCCATTTTCGCTTTCATCCCTTTCTGGTGTTCCCTCTAATTGCCCTCGTGACCGAATCTTCACTGTAATATGTATATGATACTCTACTGAATGTCACACGATTCTCCAGAATCGATTTCGAAACATAGTTTTCGTATTAATTGCAAATTTCTCGCATTTTACGAAATGTTCCTTAACTTTTGTATGCCAGTGTAGTTTAGTTTGGTTATATTAACGTCTCGTTTTGAAGCAACACGACGGCTATTTTGGGACGGACCTCGTAATTTGTAACCGCGGTCGAATGAAGAGTGTATATATTGACGATAAACTAAATTGGAATTCCCATATCAGATATCTTTCAAATTGAGCATATTTTTCGCAACAAAATGTTCATGGAATTGCTGATGCGACATGGGGAATTAATCAAAAATGTAGACGCATTCTATATAGAACAGCTCTAGAAAGAGTGTTGTCACATGGAGCTTCAGCTTGATGTAAAAATCCGACTTCTCGAATATCAAGAAAACTAAACTCATTACAAAGAGGCTTTTTATTATCAATCTTCGGAGCATATAGGACAACTCCAACTTCTGCTCTTCAGGTTATTTTAGGATTACCACCTCTTCCACTTAAATTACAATTTGAAGCCGGAATTACTAGAATAGCAAGATTAAATAAACCATTCAAAAATTCAGAAGGATTTCTCCCTTTGGATGTAGGGCGCGTAGAAGTAGGATGGGTTAAGCATCCATTAATTTTCCTACATGAAAGTCGAACTTCATTAGAATATGGAGGAATTTTTTATCCAAAATCTGGAATATTTACTGACGAATCTAAAACCACCTCAAGTGTAGGGGCTGCATTTTGTGTTTTAAAAGACAATCTAGTATCTTACCAATGTTCCGCTAAGCTAAGAGATAACAATTCAGACTATCAAGCAGAATTAATAGCCCTATTGAAAGCGGTTGAATATGCCAGAGTGAATTATACTAACGAAGATATAACAATATTTGTAGATAATAAAGCGAGTATATTGGAATCGATTAACCCAAGAGCAAGAAAAGTAACGGCAAGGATAATATTTACCAATCTGCTGGAGGCCCAGAATATCTATTTATCTTGGATTAAAGCTCACTCGGGCCACTTTGGAAATGAGCAGGAAGATTATTTTGCAAAACAAGCAATTGAAATTCATCTAATGCTTTGACATTGAAATATCCATTATCACATCTAAAAAGGGTCCTCCAGAAAGATTTGTTGACTAAGTGGCAGAAAATTTGGACCGATGGCGACACGGGCAGATCGACTTATTTAATAGCTTCAAAAGTTTCTTTTAAGAGATATTTTTAAAAGTCAGGCAAATCGGGCAGTCTTGGATAGTTGACATTTTTGATTTTGTTGAAATTTTCAGGATATGTTCTTCATGTAAAACTATTAAACACATATTTTTTTATTTTTGCAAAAAAAAATTTTCCTATAGTTTTAGGGGTCTAAAATTGAAGATCGTCCATTATTTTAAGAAACACATACCATTTTACATAAGGCCACTTTTACTTACTGTGCTTACTTTTTTTACTTTTTGTGCCAAGAGTGAATCCTGGCATTGGTAATTATTTTGTGTTCTTCTGCTTCCACACTGACTGTTAGGACATAAAGACTTATGGTTGACTTTTGGCATCAAGGCCAAAGGTCATTCAAAATTCGACGAAAAAAGGCTTTTTTCTGAAACTTTGACTGTAAGAATCTTCTTTTGCCAAGAGTGAACCACAAAGGTATATATTTCAGAGAATACATACTAATGAGAAATACCGAAAAATAGCAAGACATGTCTGGTTGACTTTTGGAGTACAGAAATATTTGATCTTAAAATTGCGAAAAACACAAAATTGCATGATTTTAGAAGTCATTCACTGCTTGTGCCAACAGTGACCAGGTATGAAATTAGCTGGAAAAGAAGCCTTAAGTACTTGCAGAAACAAAATCAATTCACAGATCTGTGGTAACTTTTTCAAGTTTTATATAATGCGGCTCTATACTTTGTGCTGAACATGTGTTTTGTGGCACTTGTTAAAAAACATCGATTGCTTCTATTTCAATATTTATTACTATTTTATGTAAAAATATTACACTAAAAATAATTTAATTAACTGAATTGCTCTCTGAACATAATATACAATTAAAAAAAATTGAAAATTGAGTACTGCAAATACTCATTGTATGACAATACCTCCTTTTAAACTCCTCCTTTATATTATACAATATTAAACTTCATATTATACCTCCTTTATATTATACAATACTATCTGTGTAACAGAAGGAATGGACTTGTCTAAAGTAAATTATTTAACAGCAAAAATATTTATGTTGCAACAAAGCATTATCAATTCTGTTTACTTGTTTGTTGATGATGTTGCTTCCGTAGAAAACATTTAACTGCTGGGAATCATAACTTTACCAAGATCAGAAGCACCTTGGACAAAGTACGCTTTAGTTATACTGAAAAACTTAAAGCATCCACTGGCAGATCTCCCATTGCAGCAAATGAGCCTAAAAACCTCGCAAATAATACTACAATTCTGAATGTGTTTAGAAGAGACTGGGCGCTTCCAAATAGAAAAATAACGCGTTTCTCTTACAAACAAGGACTATATATTTATAACATCTTTATTAAAGGAGAAAAATCTGGTATAAAATCCTCACCAGAAAATTCAGTGAAAGAAATGAGACAACATATATATCCTACTGTAAGAAAATGATTTCAACCTTTTAAGTACATGACTTCTGCGCAAATCAGAAGCCTCTTCATCAGGATGTCAGCTCTGCATAAAGGTGGTACATTAAAACCACCAAGTCCAGGTCTGGAACATGTTGATGTCATTAATGAACATTTAAATGACATCACTGAACAAGTAAGGAAACTTTTAAGTTCATATCTATATTAATATTATTTATAGTATATTACTTTGCCATTATAAATTCTTTATGGCAGTATACATTAATTTATAATTTTATATCAGATATGAGTTATATATACGTTACTTTCCCTTCTTTACAGGAACCAAAACAACAAGAAGTTCAGAACTTGCTTACAACTCCTGAGCCGATCCATGATGTGCAACTCCAGTTAGTTGGATATAAACAAGAAAAGGATGACAAAGGGAAGAAGAGAAGTTTAAATATGTATTTGTCCAACCACACCAAAAAGAATAAAAAGTATATATGATGAAAAAAACGATAGTATTTCTACAGACAATTCTTTAGAAAGCTATGAATCACACAAAATAACTCAACAATTAAGCCGAAATGATTCCATTCAAAACATCAAAATGAAACTTCAAACATACAAAGAGCAGTACAGGAGCATTTGTATTTTGTTGTGTCCTATGAACAGGACTTTTTTTACATTATTAAAATAAAAAAAGATTGAAGGTGAAGACATACTCATGAAGTTACTAGAAAAAAGTGCGGGTAATTTCCGCTTGCCAAAAAGAGATCAAAAAGAAAAGGTGAACATTAAATTCATTTTCTATGGATCTGTACAACTATATGGAAATAACCCATTTACTATGCACATTGATCAAGTAATTATTGCTTATAAACAATACAAGAAGAATCGTTTGGGAATATGGAAATAAGGACTTCTTGGCATTCGATGAGTATTTGCAGAACTCATTTTTCAATTTGTTCTCATTGTTTATTATTTTCAAAGATAAATTCAGTTAGTTAAATAAATTTTAATGTAATATTTTTACATAAAATAGTAATAAATATTGAAATAAAAGCAATCGATGTTTTTTA
Organism: Araneus ventricosus; assembly: GCA_013235015.1. Lineage (NCBI taxonomy): Eukaryota > Metazoa > Arthropoda > Arachnida > Araneae > Araneidae > Araneus > Araneus ventricosus. The sequence goes on from BGPR01000205.1 coordinate 438,247, forward strand.
ACAAGTGCCACAAAACACATGTTCAGCACAAAGTATAGAGCCGCATTATATAAAACTTGAAAAAGTTACCATAGATCTGTGAATTGAATTTGTTTCTGCAATACTTAAGGCTTCTTTTCCAGCTAATTTCATACCTGGTCACTGTTGGCACAAGCAGTGAATGACCTCTAAAATCATGCAATTTTGTGTTTTTCGCAATTTCAAGGTCAAGTTTTTCTGTACTCCACAAGTCAACCACACATGTCTTGCTATTTTTCGGTATTTCTCATTAGTATGTATTCTCTGAAATATATACCTTTGTGGATCACTGTTGGCAAAAGAAGATTTTGACGATCAAAATTTCAGAAAAAAGCCTTTTTTCGTCGAATTTTGAATGACCTTTGGCCTTGGTGCCAAAAGTCAACCATAAGTCTTTATGTCCTAACAGTCAGTGCGGAAGTAGAAGAACACAAAATAATTACCAATGCCGCGATTCACTCTTGGCACAAAAAGTATTGCCTTATGTAAAATGGTATGTTTTTCTTAAAATAATTGACGATCTTCAATTTTGGACCACCAAAACTAAAGGAGAAATTTTTTTTGCAAAAATAAAAAAAATATGTGTCTAATAGTTTTACTTGAAGAACATATCCTGAAAATTTCAACAAAATCAAAAATGTCAACTATCCACGCCTGCCTGATTCTTTAAAAAACTGGCTCTTAAACCATTTCACTGGAATAGAGACGAAATCTTATTTTTTACCAACCATGCTCCATTTCCAATATACTTTCATCGTTTCAAGTTGGCACCCTCACCATTTTGCAGTTGTGGCGAAATTGGTACCCCATTGCACAATGCTACATCATGCATATTTACTTCATCGTGGCATATGAAGCTTCCTGCCATACAACTTGAAGATCAATGGTTTAAGATTGTAGCCAATAACCAACTTTCACGGATAAAGATTAAATTAATAATCAAACACATTCATGAATATGAATTCCTTTTTAAACCAGATTCATACTGTCATCAACTAAATGTTCCAGACCCATCAATTAAGTGTTTTAGTGTGTTTGGAATAAGACTGATATGGTGAAACATCTTGAGAAGATAGAACTGCTTTTATGTTATATGTTATTCATTTTTATTGATATTTCTCATTTTTAATTCTGTACATTTCTGGAAAAAGTAAATAGTTTTCTAAATTTTGTTTTTCAATAAACTGCTTAGGCTTCTGGCTGTGGGGGGCGCCGACTGTGGTTGTGGCGTTCGTGCTTTATCCATCTTGTGCCCATTTAAAACCGATGAGGTGACCCTAGCAGTCATAGGTATCGGGGGTTCAAGGTGGCGTTAGGTCACATGAAGAGAACGACACCTGAGCCGGCACGCCCTCTTCAAACTTCCTCACTACACCAGCGGGAGGAGTTGGCCTCCTACGTATGATTTAGCTTGCAACAGGCTCAATACACGGCGGATCTTCAGTGAAATCGGGTTTCGAACCTGCAACCCTTCGGCACCGAAGCTCAACCACTACGCCATAGCGGCCATTATATAGGTATTAAATTAAAATAAATAAAAAAAATTCTGGTTTTGGAAGTTTGGAAGGGAAAGGTGGTCCCTATAAATCTTAATTTGGTCTTGGCCGTGATAATTCCATACTACAATCAATGACAAGAGAAAGGAAGGGATGCCACGGCACAGAGTAATATATCGTGTAGGTGGATGACGACGTGCAACAAACATATCGATGAGTTTGATGGCGACATTTTGTTTGTTAAAAGACCATAATTCATTGATAACACTGTTTATAATCTAACAATCAAATGCTTCCGCAGTTGACGGAGCGATGCATTACACAAATGTTCAGTGTGTCAATCTCCATACGGTCAGTTATCAGACGCAGTCAGCTGTCAGACGAAGTTCTCCCTAGCATTCAGCAACATTTCTGATTGCAGTCTTTAATATGAACAACAAAAATATTGCTTGCTGCTGTAAAAAGGCGTGGCTCCTCGTCCGACAGCTGAACTTTTGCTTGGAAGATGAGACACTAAAAATTTGTAAGCCTTTTCTCCACTCAATGTCATATTCTACGTAAAGCATCGCACCAGAAACTGAAGTTTCATCTTATGACTTAAATTATAAACAGCTACCAATAAACTCTGGTTTCTTGACAGAAAAAATATGGCTTCGTTTCCACCCTACCTGTGACAATGGCATATTCCTAATTACAATCGTTTACTGATTTTAAAACTACTCCGAACTTCTGAATCACTCTGCGTATGCATTAGAGACTATTTAAAGCCATTTCTTACAATAAGACATCAATAGAGTAACAGTGAGAAAGTTGACAAGAAAGGGTTATGAACAATCGGATTTTTTTTCCTTTCTTTCTTTCCAAAATCGTATTATAGACTTTTTTTTATTATTATTTGACCTTTTCTAAATTATTGTTAAGACTCAGGTTTTTTTTTTTTTCCTTTTTTGTGGATGTTTTTGAGTGCACCTCTTGTTCCAAGCTTCTGTTGGATGAAATTGTACTTCTTATAAATTTCTTTTATTTCTTTTTATTATATCACATTTATTTTTATAAATTTCTTTATTTATTTTCATCATATTTTTATGTTTATTGTTGTGTAAGTTTATTTATTAATTATATATTTTTATGAATGTATCTTTCATCCAAGATGGGTGTAGTTTATATTGTATTTACATTTTCCAAAAATGTTCTTTCCGCCGACTCATGTCAAACTTTTAAGCTCGACATTCACCATAAGGCAGTTCCAATCCATTCGGAGGGCTTCTTAGCAGACTTTCCATTTTCAGCCCATCAAATTTGGTGCGTCATTCACAGATCTGAATATGCCAACCGTTAACCCGTCATCTTCGGGCAACCCGATCCCCTAGTTTACTGTGCCTCCTCGACTCTTCTTTCAAAACGGATCCCTCCGCCTTGATTTTCCCAGACTGACTTCCACCCACATTCCCCTCCCCATTTTGTGGTTTTTGCCTTTGTGAGAAAGGCTCGGTCCTCTTATCCGACTATCGTATTTCAGATTTATGTCCTAGTGCGCCGAATGCAAATCCACCTTTCCCCCCGGTCTAACCCATTTCCCATCGAATTTTTACATTCACGAAGGGTTTTGGCATGCTGTGTTCCAAGACAAATGGAGTGGCCTAGTGGTGAATTCCCTGCTTTACACCCTTTGGGTAAGCTAGGTCGATGCGGGAAATAAAAAAGGAGCGATCAGTAAACGAGAACAAGTTAAAATGTGAATAATCTCAATGAAAAATTTCTATATTAATTTCAAATAATTTTTTGAATCATTTCGTCTTAGAGAGAATTGAGAGACTGTAAAACCATACAATACTTACACGCATCTCTTTTGTCTTTCCGTATCTTCGGGAGTACTCTTTACCAGATGATCGAACAATTGCATGTAATTCTCATATTCTTGATCACCTTTACGTTGACACCCAACATTGGTTTCGCCATCATTCAGCACATCTTTGAAGCAAGACATTCCGGACAGATAACCTGTATGAAAATTAAAAGATCAGATAAAGATACTGCGTTAGTAATCACACAAATATCGAGGCTGTCGCTCATTTTTTAAAATACAGTTAAACCACGTTATAACGAACCCTGAGCGGACCGATCCAGTTTATCCACTTTTTCAAATATTGGCTACATAAGATATGCTATGATCCTTAAATGCATTTCTGTGTTGAACAAATTAATCGCACTAATTGCAATAAATTAATTGCTATAATAAATTAAAATAAATAGTTTATTTTAATTTATTATAGCAATATATTTTTATTCTTAAAAAACTAAACGAAATGAATTGCACTAACATTTTTTTCTATGAAAACAAGTAGTGATTTTTCGTTAAAGAGCTGAAACTAAGCTTGAAATGTGGAAAATTTGGTTCACTCTATCCGAATTCCTTGCTTTTAAAGATTGTTGCAGGGATTTGAAAATACATTCGTGGCATTGGAGTTCGATTAAAACTATTTCAAATGCCCTATATAACCAAGGGATCTTTATAACCGGTTTCGTTATACCAGGGTTTGACTGTATATTAATACAGTATGTATTTTCTTTTTCTCTTTTGTATTTATTTTCATACTCAAGTATTAACCAAGAAATTTTTAAGTTGTTTTCCTACTATATATAACGCTTAGTTTCACGAAATGTTCACTTAACAAATATTGATAACTTTTTTTCATTCTTGCATGGAAGTATCATTGTATATGCGAACAAAATTCGAAGCATGATTTTGTAAATGTATTCTTTCTGTGCTGTAGATTGTAATTCGACAAAGCTCTTGTCAACCCCATGCAAATAATACCCCCTCAGGTGTTCGGTCAGAGCAAGAAATAGCTAGAGAGCATCTTCTGATGTCTCTTCCACTTCAGGTTCACTACAGTGTTTAAATAATATAGTTGCAGGAGTATGAAGTCGTGTCTTGTCTTTCTCTTGTGTAATATACAGTAAAACACCATTTATACGTCGTTTATATTTATACGTCATTTCATCCCAGTCCCGATTCATTCGCGTTCATTGTAATGATCAAGTGCTTCGTTTATACGTCGTTATCCCCCGTTCTAAAATGTGAATTGTCCTTTCTGGTGTATGAACTGCGATAAAGATATCATGACTTTGAAATTATTCACAATTGATGAATTAATAGAAGAGAAGTTGTCTAGTGTTAATTTAAGCGATGATGAAGCAGTTATTACACCTTTCTTTTGTCAAAAAAATAGTGAAAACATTATTAACTTAATTCTATTCAAAATGATGCATTGAATACTCACAGGCAATAAGCACGTCAGACGACGATTAAGATTTTCTTAATGATTAAATGCCTACCTGCATGCACATAAATCGTATAAGATATGCATAACTTCTACTCAAGTTATGCATTAAAGGTATGATTTTTCTCACTTTTACGATAAATGTTTATTTTTAAAATTTAATTATTGATTTCCATACTATGTAGTATTTATTATACAAGTATTATCTTAAAAACATTTAAATTAATACTTTTAAAAGAATTTTCATTAGTAGCATTGAATTTGTAATAATGAAATTTTTTAAGTAAAATTTCGGTTATACGTCTTTTCATTTATACGTCGTTTTCCGTCAGTCCCTTGAAAGACGTATAAACGGTGTCTTACTGTAATATAATTTAGGTTTTTACATTCATTTCTTGTGATTTAAATGCTCCGTGTGTTTGCTCTTGTTCTTAACTATCATTCTACATCTTAATTCACATGAAACTAATGCTATTTGTAAATTTAATATACTACTACGTTCAAAAAGTTCCGGAAATTACTTTATTAAGGAAAATAACAACGTAAAAACAAAGCGAAAAAACAAAATGGAGGAATCCGGCATTTTGTGCGTCGTATTTTAAAATTTATATTTTATACTAGCTGATATACCCGGCGTAGCTCGGGATAAAAAATATTTTCCAGTTCAAGTACTTATAACACTTTCAATTTACTAAAAATGCTTTTCGCGGGAGCGTCTTTCGTTAATTTTCGTTAATGAACTGACCCTTTGAACCATCAGCGAAACACCCTTCTTCTTTTTCTCTCCTTAGTTTGAACCACCTGGCAAGAATCTCGTTGTCCTTCGTATTCCATTTTCCCCCTCCCCATCATTGCTACGGCAACAGCAGAAACTCTTTCATATCTTGGATTTTGACTTAGACTTACGTCTCTTCATAGTGGTCTAATGGTGTAAAATTTGGTGCGGGAAAGGAAAAAATGCTTTTCGTGATATTTTTAAAAGCTTATAGTTCCGCAACCAAATAACATAGAGAGTTTTATTTTCATTTAACAGAGAAAGGTTGACATTGAAGATTGCAAAAATAATTTTAGAATTTGGAATTACGGTTTAGTCATAGTCGAGCTTCAAAGTTGGTGAAAATCACTGAAAATTTGATGACGTCACAGCGACCGACGCGCGCGTATGCAGACTATCCAATTACATTTGGCAATTTATTCATCGATCTTAAGTTCAAGCGAAATATTACTCAAAAATTGTTGAATTACGTCGAAATTTCGTGGTAAAGTTAAACGCTTATAGCTCCTCAACCAAATAACATAGAGAGTTGATTTTAGATTCACGTAACAGAGAAAGGTAGACATTGAAGAGTGCAAAAATAATTTTAGAATTTGTGATTATGGTTTAGTCACAGTCGATTTGCAAAATTGGTGAAAATCACGAAGAATTTTGATGACGTCACAGCGACCGACGCGCGCGAACGCATCGATTGTGAGCGGTATATTAACTGGATTTTAACAGATCAATAATTAATTCATTTCAGATTAATTAATTCATTCATATTAACTCATTTAACAGAGGAAGGTCGTAGAGCATAGGTCAAAGTCACATAGAGCTACTTTAGTCATAGTTGAGTAATCGATTAATTAACTGTCCTTAATTATTATTAACAATTGTTGATTTAATTGAGCTGTCCTTTCCAACTATTTAATTGAGTTGAGTTGGATTTAGTTTCATTTAACTGAGGAAGGTCATAGAGCATAGGTTATATGTCAAAGTCACATATAGCTACTTCAGTCACATTGGACAACTTTAGACACAGAAAGTCACAGTTGAGTAAGGTAAGTAAGTCTATGCCCCTCAAACCCAGCGGCCGTTTCGCAGAGACAGCCTCCCGTCGATTTTTTTTTTTTCTTTTTTTTGCCATTATCCGGACAACAATTCTCTTATCGTTAGTGTTTTTGTCACTGACCGGAAAAAAACCCTCATATTGTTCTATCTTTTTCACCTTAGGCCCTCTCCCTACGGTAGGAAGTGGGATCAACAATCTTGAAGGATTTTACACACTCATTATGATCATTATAAAATTTGTAAAATTCAATGAAGCACCGCGGAAAGAGAGTAATTAACATCATTGTGTTGTGGTGCAAACATACTGAAACAGGTATATGCTACGAAATAAAAGCTAAATAAAATTTCTGCCTTTCTGTTCATATTCATAGAAAACAATATTTTTATCATAACTTTCACAATGGTAAAAATATCGGAATAAAGGATTAGATAAAACGATTAATGGTTTGAATTTTATTACAATAACAGAAAGCATTGTTACAAAATTGTGTATGAAATAAATTTGAAATGTTTATTAAATTAAGAAAAAGAACGAATAAAATTTAAATTGAAATCATTAAAAAGATAATTTTCTGTTCTTTAAGATGGTATGTAAATAATCTACGAGCAATATGTTTTTTCTGAAATTATTGACGAAACACTGAGATAAAACGCCGAAACTTGGATTAGTTTCCGTTATTTAATTTAATATCTTAGGAAGTAATTTTTTAAAGTTTGAAAAATTAGAATTAATCTAAGAACGAACCCCAGAATGGCACTTGGAAATTTCATGTCAAGACTATTCTCCATTTAGGAGGAGTTCTTGCGACAGATAGACCGTTAGAACATCTTTTTCTTCCCATTCCTTTGTCGTCTTCCTACGATAGGAACCGGACTAACAGACACACTCATTAGGATCAGTTTAAAATTTGTGAAAATTAAACAAAACATAGAGAGAACAATTCACTAACGTCATTGGATCACTGTGTAACCGTATTAAAAGCTGTCAATGATACGACTACCGGAAACCGGAAGTTAAAAGTCTACTTTGTTGTTTATGCTCAAAGAAAACAATTTTCTTATATTAAGTTTAACACTGGCAAAAGCCCGCGCGCGAAGCAGTAATTTGGCTTGAATTTATTTCTATAAGAATAAAAATTATCTTTAGAAATTTCGTTCAAAATATATTTTAAAATCCTTAATAACATTCAGAGAAAACACTTTATCGCAATGGAATTAATATCATTAAAAAGATAATTTTCTGCTCTTTAAAATGGCATAAAAATAATTGTTGTCTAATAAATATTTCAGAAGTTTTTGGCAAAAAACGTCTAAGCATTAGGCTTAACAGCGGCTAATTTTCGTTAGTTAATTAAATATCTTAAGAACTAATTAACTCTGAAAGTTGAAAGTAGCACCGTTGACCTAGAAACGTTCTCTAGAATGTCATGTGCAAATTTCATGTCGCTACGGTTCACCGTTTAGGAGGAGTTCTTGTGACCGACAGACGGACGGATACATGTATTTTCTGCTTTATATTATAGACTA
>BGPR01000205.1:446409-495283 GCA_013235015.1 Araneus ventricosus
TTGACTTAGACTTACGTCTCTTCATAGTGGTCTAATGGTGTAAAATTAGGTGCTTGAAAGGAAAAAATTATGACGCTTTTCGTGATATTTTTAAAAGCTTATAGTTCCGCAACCAAATAACATAGAGAGTTTTATTTTCATTTAACAGAGAAAGGTTGACATTGAAGATCGCAAAAATAATTTTAGAATTTGGAATTACGGTTTAGTCACAGTCGAGCTTCAAAGTTGGTGAAAATCACTGAAAATTTGATGACGTCACAGCGACCGACGCGCGCGTATGCAGACTATCCAATTACATTTGACAATTTATTCATCGATCTTAAGTTCAAGCGAAATATTACTCAAAAATTGTTGAATTACGTCGAAATTTCGTGGTAAAGTTAAACGCTTATAGCTCCTCAACCAAATAACATAGAGAGTTGATTTTAGATTCTCGTTACAGAGAAAGGTAGACATTGAGGATTGCAAAAATAATTTTAGAATTTGTGATTATGGTTTAGTCACAGTCGATTTGCAAAATTGGTGAAAATCACGAAGAATTTTGATGACGTCACAGCGACCGAAGCTCGCGAACGCATCGGTTGTGAGCGGTATATTAGCTGGATTTTAACAGATCAATAATTAATTCATTTCAAATTAATTAATTCATTCAGATTAACTCAGTTAACAGAGGAAGGTCGTAGAGCATAGGTCAAAGTCACATAGAGCTACTTTAGTCATAGTTGAGTAATCGATTAATTAACTGTCCTTAATTATTATTAACAATTGTTGATTTAATTGAGCTGTCCTTTCCAACTATTTAATTGAGTTGAGTTGGATTTAGTTTTATTTAAGTGAGGAAGGTCATAGAGCATAGGTCATATGTCAAAGTCACATATAGCTACTTTAGTCACATTGGACAATTTTAGACACAGAAAGTCATAGTTGAGTAAGGTAAGTAAGTCTATGCCCCTCAAACCCAGCGGCCGTTTCGCAGAGACAGCCTCCCGTCGATTTTTTTTTTTTTTTTTTTTTGCCATTATCCGGACAACAATTCTCTTATCGTTAGTGTTTTTGTCACTGACCGGAAGGAAACCCTCATATTGTTCTATCTTTTTCACCTTAGGCCCTCTCCCTACGGTAGGAAGTGGGATCAACAATCTTGAAGGATTTTACACACTCATTATGATCATTATAAAATTTGTAAAATTCAATGAAGCACCGCGGAAAGAGAGTAATTAATATCATTGTGTTGTGGTGCAAACATACTGAAACAGGTATATGCTACGAAATAAAAGCTAAATAAAATTTCTGCCTTTCTGTTCATATTCAAAGAAAACAATATTTTTATAATAACTTTCACAATGGTAAAAATACCGGAATAAAGGATTTGATAAAACGATCAATGGTTTGAATTTTATTACAATAACAGAAAGCATTGTTACAAATTGTGTATGAAATAAATTTGAAATGTTTATTAAATTAAGAAAAAGAACGAATAAAATTTAAATTGAAATCATTAAAAAGATAATTTTCTGTTCTTTAAGATGGTATGTAAATAATCTACGTGCAATATGTTTTTTCTGAAATTATTGACGAAACACTGAGATAAAACGCCGAAACTTGGATTAGTTTCCGTTATTTAATTTAATATCTTAGGAAGTAATTTTTTAAAGTTTGAAAAATTAGAATTAATCTAAGAACGGACCCCAGAATGGCACTTGGAAATTTCATGTCAAGACTATTCTCCATTTAGGAGGAGTTCTTGCGACAGATAGACCGTTAGAACATCTTTTTCTTCCCATTCCTTTTTCGTCTTCCTACGATAGGAACCGGACTAACAGACACACTCATTAGGATCAGTTTAAAATTTGTGAAAATTAAACAAAACATCAAGAGAACAATTCACTGACGTCATTGGATCACTGTGTAACCGTATTAAAAGCTGTCAATGATACGACTACCGGAAACCGGAAGTTAAAAGTTTACTTTGTTGTTTATGCTCAAAGAAAACAATTTTCTTATATTAAGTTTAACACTGGCAAAAGCCCGCGCGCGAAACAGTAATTTGGCTTGAACTTATTTCTATAAGAATAAAAAGTATTGTTAGAAATTGCTTTAAAAGTTTTTTTTAAACCTCAATAACAATCAGAGAAAACACTTCATCGCAATGGAATTAATATCATTGAAAAGATAATTTCCTGCTCTTTAAAATGGCATAAAAATAATTGTTGTCTAATAAATATTTCAGAAGTTATTGGCGAAAAACGTCTAAGCATTAGGCTTAACAGCGGCTAATTTTTATTTAATTAAATATCTTAAGAACTAATTAACTCTGAAAGTTGAAAATAGCACCGTTGACCTAGAAATGTGCTCTAGAATGTCGTGTGTAAATTTCATGTCGCTACCGTTCACCGTTTAGGAGGACGTTTCTTGTGACCGACAGACGGATACATGTATTTTCTGTTTTATATTATAGATGTGCACTCTTTTTCTTTTGGTAATTTTGAAATATTGTTTTTCCATTTTATTTCTTCACATTTTTACTTTTATCTAGTTTAATTTCGTTTGTTAATCCTTGTATTTGATACATTTATTACGGAAAAGCGATAACAGATAGGAACTGTATATATGATATGTTCTTTGAAGTAACTACACTGTGCAATTGCTTGTATAGATTATACAATTTTGTAATCGTCTATACAGGTATGTGATGACGAGAACAACACCCGGGGCGGAACCCCTTCGCCAAATTTCGGCGCCACACTAGCGGGAGGACGTCCATTTTATAATTAAACAGCCCTTTTTAATATCAGATGATAATTTAAAGTCTGAACGAATAATTAATGAAAAATTAATTTATTTTAAGGTTAAAATTGTTTATTAAGTTCCGACGATTCCTTTAAATCGTAAAATGGCGATTACATTAAAACTCTTAAACTAAACGATTTCATTAAAAATGCGTTAAAGAAATATGCGAACACTGTTAAATTTAATTCAAATTGAAGAAAAAGTTCTTTCCGGATGTGAAATGTTATTTCAAACTCAAAATTAATGAGGGTAGTAATCTCCATTCAGTTCTACGATCTTCTGTCAACGTCTTGGCAGCTTACCAAATCCCTCCTGCCAGAACTGTGATGATTGTGACTCTAGAAATTCAGCGACTTCAGAAATAGCTTATTCTACTGAATTGAAGATTGGATTTGAAGTTAAAACTGTAGGTGCAAAAGCATATTATTATCTGAAGGCGCCATGTCTGGGCTGTAAGGGGAGATCCCACTCTAACTAGTACAGCTTTCATGTCGTGATTACCCTTGTATGCGGTCTGATGCAAAAAAAACTGTCTTCCTTCGATACCTCTTTTTTCGCTGGAGGGATTTGACAAGCTGTTAAAACATAGGCAGAAGACTATGGAAGAATTGAATGGAGATTACTATGCTCATTAATTTTTAATTTGTATAAACCTTTTGTGATTTTAAAACAGTTTCGGCGATTGACGCGGCAAAAAATTTATAGATACCTAAAAGTACTCCGGAGTATAAGAAGTAGACAACAAAATTAAAAATTTTAGTTACAAAATTAGCTAGCTTTTTTCGGGCGCTATTGTTTCTCCATAATTCCTAGTTTTAGGCATCTAAAATGAAATAAAAATTTACGTTCTCCCCAAAATGTGGGGGGATCAACGTTCCCCCTTAATCGCCGGCATTGTTTTAAAAAGAAATTTTGCATCCAGAAAAAACTTTTTCTCCAGACTGATACACGGCATTTTTTCCCGTATTAAAAATTGTATGAATGAAAATTTTTACTGTTGCGTAGTTCAGTGCCTGGAGTGCAAATTTCAGTAACAATGTGTCCCACATTGAGCATGACGTGCATGACGTCAGCAGTGCTGTTACTTATCACAGATAATCCAAAAATGTTGTTTTTTGCACATTGACCTATCATGCACCATATGACTTGGTTGGCGTCTCTGAAAGTGGAAAAAATTATTAATGGACGGTTGGTTCAAATTCCTTAAAGGTTCATTTGATGAATCCTGAAATATAAAAACTTTGAAACTTGAGGCTGCAAATTAGCGACAAAAATAGATACACAGAAACAGAACATACCGGAATTAAACTATTTTCTATATACAAAATTTCAGCCGGAATCTTCTATGTTTTTATAAAAGTGTAGCATTTATACATTTTTTTAATTTATTATTTTTTTTTACATATATAAGTTGGTATCATTTTTTTCACAATTTATTCATTTTTAAAATAATACTTTTAGAATTTCTAATTCATCGGAGTTTAAAATTCTAACTAATATTTGCATATAGTAAAGTGATTATGTGTCTCATCCATAGATGGCAGCACGATTTAACTCATAGATTTACTTAATTTTGACTGGTTAAAGTTGAATGTGATTAATCTTTGTTTAATAATAAAATAGATCTTTGATGCATTTTAAGACAATAGAGTATGGAAAGCCAAGATAGTTATATACTGCAGTAAAATAACAATGAAGTCTGTATTCCATAATTTATCAAAAACTTGCAGATTTCATCGGAATTACAGTGTTCGATTTTCAGTTATTTCGCACATATTTATACTTTCATTGTAATTCAAAAAATATGGACGATAAAATATTAATAATTCATTTTACTTCAAAACATTAATCGTTTGTACTTAAGTGAATATTTTGAGAATAATATGCAAATAAAGATTTTTGAAACTTTAATAAAAAATTAAAAAGCAGAAAAGACCAAACTATTATTTAATACATATTAAATTTTTAGTTTTTGAACATTACATAATTATCTGAAAAATTTTCCTCTGTTACGAGAAATAATTTTAGACACAAGAACTAGACACAAACAAATCCAATAGGTTTTTTGATAGAATTTCATATAAAACCAGAATAAGAATTAACAAAAGGATTAATGGTCCGTAGAATAATTTGAAAGGTAGGTAAAAAAGTTTAAGCAAAAGTATATTTTGTGTAGGAAATAGTATTTTTTTTTAACATAGTGGTAGCAACTGCAGGTAAAAATAAAGTATGAATTAAATACAAATAGAATTGGGAAAATACTTAAACAATATTGGGAACTACGTTGTACAATATTGGGAACTACATTGTACAATATCTGGAACTACGTTGTATAATATCGGGAAATTACGTTGCTCAATATTGTAACCCAATATTGAGCAATATGGGAAAAGTCTTACATTTTACTTTGTCATAATATTATAAATCAATATTGTACAATATTGAGCAATGTACTTTGGAAGGTGGATTGATAGCAGTGTTTCGGCTTAAAGATTAAAAGATAACAGATTTAAGAGTCCGTTCCCTGAATATCCGCAGTGCATAGGAGCTTGGTGTAAGTTGCCGTGGTAAAAAATTATCATATTGGTGCGCCGTGGAAAATTGCTAGGTGGAGTGCTGGGGCAGAAGTATGTTCTAAAATATCCTTCTTGTAGGTTTCCAAAAGTGGACGATTAATCAATAAACTCAATTTTAGGAATTTACCCAAGAAAATGCATAAAGCTAATTCATGGTATTACAAGGTACCATGACTTCTTATCAAAATTGTTAATATTTTGTTTCGATGGCTGCGTTTCGAGGGAATATTTCAAAACTGTCATTTTCAGATATTTAACTTGAATTGTTTCATGCTTGTGATGGAACCTGTTAATCGAATTTTACTCCCTTCCTGATGTGTATTGAATTTTTCTACAACTGTGCTTAATAGGTATCAATTCACTATTTTAATATTTTCAGAACTTGATTATCAGTTTTCACATTATTTATTCAATTTTTGCTTTCGAACAGATGGCGCCATCTGTTAGGAAATTTGAGAAAATGATTTCAAGATTCCATAGTAATTTTAATTATGAATAATAAATTAAAAACTAAAATGTAAAAAATTAATAAAAAAATTCTATTTTTTAGTACATTAATAAAATTTTGACAATAGAAACAATTTTATTAAATTTATTTTTATTACACTTACGGGCAATACGTATTCAGATCCCATTCGGTAGCTGGCATGAAGGAAACTCCAGCTAAATAACGATTTAGTTCAGAATTTGCACATCTATCCGTATCACCGCAGGCTTTTTTCAGTTCCGGCATAAAAACACGGCACAAAGAACCTGTAAATTAAAATTTGAAATAAGACCCCACAAAAAGAATAATAAAAACATATCTTCTAGACCAGCTTCAAAACGAGACACTGATATATCAAAACTAAACTAAACTATTTATTCATCCTCCTTTTCATGGATGCCCCGGGTGCCAGTCTTAGGGGCGCTATTGAGACAAAATATTAATGCGATTATATCCTTTTATAAAGCTAAATATCATCAGAGAGCCCAGTCGCCATTTATATTTGCTAAGTCACTGGGGGTGAAAAAGACAAATTGTGCCCTGAGCACAACTTACCTTTGCTGCACCTCTACATTAATAGGGTTCTGAGCCCTCCATACATTAACAACATATTTATCTTAATTATAAAAATATAATTTTTTTTTAATTTTTAGAGCCTAACTATGTTTTATTAATAATTTTTTTTCTCTCAGTACAAGAATTCATATAACATAGTATTTTTAAGGACCCCCAATAGTCAACCAGCGGAGGCATAAAAACCAATCCCACTATAGCCGCCTATGGGGAGTGTTTTCGATGCCAATATTTGGCGATATTTCCCTTTTTTGGCGAGAAATGCTTTGTAAAGTTTTTCTATTTCGACGACCGAGAGATGCTATCTGTTATAAGGATGTAAACAGTTTTACTTTGCAGTTTTTTTGTGTGTGTGCGTGTGACTTAAAGTAGAATGAATTCCTTCTTGAGTGTCATTGAATATGAATGCAATTTTAAAACTAAAAATAAGTATATAGTGTATAATTCATTGCTAAAGTAAATAATCTAATACGCATAAGTTAGAAAATTTTTCAAATACATAAATACTTGCCAATGAGCTTAATATGAGCAAGAATTAAAGTTGAAAATAATTTGTTATTAGTTGTTAATTGTAAATAAAGATGGATGGTTTTCAAAACATGGTGAAGAAAAAACTCAGTTTCGAGCCAATCAAAGTAAACACGGAAACCCTACCGGGCATAATGATCCACTTGGCGTGGTAAAAGACATTCCCATAGACGCCTATAGTGGGATTGGATTTTATGCCAGCGGGAGTGGTCTCCCCAAAACTTTCTCTTATCTGCCCTAACGCGGATGGGGGGAAATACACAGAGCGGCAGTAACATGGACTATTCCCTAACACCAGGTGGGGGAAAACGAGAAAATCATTCGCGCCTTTTGTGTGTGTCGTACAACAGCGAAGAAACCGAATATGCAATTTCAGCGCCTTTTTTACTTTCTCGTATACGAAGTACACAAAGAGAAAGTATTGTAATCGTCAAAAAATTCGAACTCGAGATTTTAACGAATCTCCACGTTTTAGACCTCCCTGAGTCCGAAAAACACAATTTTGGAATTATGTCTGTCTGTGAACACGATAACTCGAAAGCTATTAGAGCTACGGGGATGAAATTTGGTATATGGTCTTTAAACACAATTTGTAGGTTTCTATCAAATTTTGGACAAAATCCGTCAACGGGAAGTCTGCCTGTCTGTCTGTCCGCGGTCATGCGAACAATATACTCAAAACCTTGAATAGCTAGATGGATAAAATTCGGTACGCAGTTTTATCGTCATGAATGTAGGTCCGTATAAAATTTTTGGCCAAATCCTTCAAAGGGTTGGCTGTCTGTCGGTCTATATAATTTACTTTTGAAAAGAATCCGTCATCTCCACTCGCATGCGTACTGGAAGCAATCTTCTGTTCACATGGATCTATAGCATGTTCTGTTCTATGGAGCGAATTACGTCAGTTTGTCCTTGAAACGGCAAGAGCGGAAAATCGGTACGCATCTCTTTTTACCATCCATTTTTCGATCACTATAATGAAAAACCTTCTGATAGTCATTGGATTCTGGGTAACAGTAGGTTCGAATTTTTTTATCCAAGTGGGGGGAAGGAAAACAGCACCTTTATGGGGAAGTATACGAGAAAGTTTAGGGGAGAACACTCCCGCTGGTTTTCAACCGAATAAAACGAAAATCGGGCACAGATCTACAATTAATGCTAGCAGACCTCATACCAATTCTTATTTATTAAAGACATAGGATTTAGAAGTTATAGTGTTAATAAGTATGCGATTATACAGACCGGCAGACAGTCAACCCTTTGTCAGATTTGGTCCAAAATTTGGTGATACGGACCTACATTCGTGATCATAAAACTGTATACCAAATTTTATCTATCTGGGTATTTAAGTTTTTGAGTTCTCGTGTTCACATGGACAGACAGACTTTCCGTGGACAGAGTTTGTCCAAAATTTAATAGAAACCTACAAATTATATGTAAATACCACATAACAAATTTGGTCCCTCTAGCTCTAACCGTTTTTGAGTTATCGTGTTCACAGACAGACATAATTCCCAAATTGTGTTTTTCGGACTCGGAGAGATCTAAAGCGTGAAGATTCATCAAAATCTTGACTTCGAATTTTTTGGCGATTACAACACTTTCTCCTCGTATATTTCGCATACGCGAAAGAAAAAAGAAGACTCTCTGATATTTCATGATTAGATTTCTTCAAAATAAGCTTGGTAGTTAAAACGCATGAATAGTTACAACAAAATAAATATTATTTAATGCATGTTAATATTGTATTGTTTAGGTGAAAACTACTTTAATTAATAAAGATAATTTTTTTAATAAATATATAACAGCATATTTTAATTTTCAGATTTTAAGTCTCTGTTTTTTACTTGGGTTGATATTATTACTTTTTTTCATTTTACACGGATCACATAACAGCATTTTGAGGATCCCACCAAACAACCAGCGGGAGTGGTCTCCCCTAAACTTTCTCGTATACTTTCTAAGTGGAGATTCGTCCAAATCTCGAGTTCGAATTTTTTTGACGATTACAATACTTTCTCTTTGTATACTTCGTATACGAGAAAGTAAAACAAAAAACAAACAAACCTGAAATCAAATATCTGTTGCCACGTTTCAAAAAAAATATTACTTTGAAGCAGGTGCGATAAAATAGGCAATGCAATGAATACAAAAGCGAAAATTCTGCTTTGGAATTGAATTCCCAAGAAAACAATTTATACTACCACAACCGTAACAATTGCAAAAGCGCTGAAATAATGAGATCGGTTTGATTTGCAACAATAAAAAAATTGTTAACAATTGATGCTTGAAAACATTATTTATTGTTGTAAATAAAATTTACAACAATAACAGATTGCTACCAATACGCATGAGAATCGGATTAAAAGAAATTGAATATGCAATTTGAACGCCTCTTTTTGACGCATTTGGCCCAAACTTTTATACGGACCTACATTCATAACGATAAAACTGTGTACCAAATTTTATCCATTTAGCTATTCAAGTTTTTGAGTTATAGCGTTCACATGACCGCGGGCATAAAAATAGACAGACTTCCCGTTGACGGATTTTGTCCAAAATTTGATAGAAACCTACAAATTATGTTTAAAGACCACATACCAAATTTCATCCCCGTAGCTCTAATAGTTTTCGAGTTATCGTGCTCACAGACAGACACACACACATACAGACACAATTCCAAAATTGTATTTTTCTGACTCAGGGAGATCTAAAACGTGGAGATCCGTCAAAATCTCGAGTTCGAATTTTTTGACGATTACAATACTTTCTCTTTGTATACTTCGTATACCAGAAAGTAAAAAGAAGCCAATTGTCGATGGTGCCTGACGCGTTTACTGCCAAATACAACTCGTGATTACATTTCTTCAACATAAGCACTTAGCCCTTAAATGCCCTGGGCCACGGTGGCCTAGTGGTAAGGTCTCGACCTCGGTACCGGAGGGTCGCAAGTTCGAAACCCGATTCCACTGAAGATCCGCCGCGTATGGGGCCCGTTGCACGCTACATCATACGTAGTGGCCAGTCCTCCTGCTGGTGTGGCGCGGAAGTTTGGAAAGGGGGTGCCAGCTCATGTTTCGCCCTCGACATCTGACCGCGGTTCGAAATTACGAGGTCCATCCCCAAATAGCCTTGGGGCTCCTTCGGAATGTTAATATAACCTAACCTAACTTAACCCTTAAATGCCCAGTGCTGCCCTTAAGAATCCAGTATTGTTTCCTAAAATCTTGAGAATAAGATTGAAGCTCTAATGCCTGCTATGGCCAATAGGATACATATTGGAAAATTTTATTAAATCAATTTATATCATATAGATGGCAGTCTGAGTTCTGATAAAAAAATATAAATAAATTGATGTTTTTCACTTCAGGCTTCATCTTTTAGCTCTGTTTGTACGCTTGAGAATATCATATTTTATTCTATAATTTGTGAGGGAAATTTCTAATCCATATTATAATTCATCTGTGTTTGACATTATAGAATTTTATGAAAGAAATTTTCTTCTCAACTAAAGCCCAGTGTTACCGATTGGTAAGAAACTGTCGATTTTTAGCCGTAAACCATAATTAAAACAAAATATGACTTTTTAAAGTATTTTCCCATGTTTTATGCAAGAAATAAAATTCAAAAGACAATTTTAAATCATTTTTTTAAAAATTGGGCCCTTAAGGAATAAGTAGATAGAATTTGGAATAGAAACTTGAATAGTATTTGAAATGAAATAAATTTCAAATAAAAAATTGAAATGTTTTACCTTCGAATAAAAAGAAAAGAACCGCTACCGAACTCCATAGATGAATCATTTTTATCAAATTAAACGGCACGATCTACTGTGAGAAAGAAAATTATGTTTTAAATACTTCCCTACTCTTACCTTCCCTGATGAGAAGAACTACGCGGAAATTGCCGTATGAGAGATAAGAGGAGATTTTTTCCATTAAAGTTGCGACATCATGTTATTAAACCGGCATCGGAAGCATATCCGTAGTTCATTGAAAATACTGAACAATTCGCTGAATCATTTGCGGAAAATGGTACAATTTTGATGCATTCACAGTGTAAATATAAGGAATGGGACATCTTTATTTATTCATTAGCAGAAAATGATGTTATTTAGATATATTTTGTCACACGATTTAGATGACAGTAAAAGTATTACTTTACAGCATTTATTTTTACTAAAAGACAAGTATATATATATAATTACAATTATCTCTCTCTCTGTATATTACATATATAATCTTTCCTAATCTTGAAAGATTTTGGGAATTCATTCCCCTATTTCTTCGTTTTTCTAACAATTGGCTTTCTCAAAGGGTTGGCGCCACACATCTAGATTAATGCGACACATATCAGTTCCCAAGATTGATTGGCAATTGATTGTTGGAATTACAATTCCAGGTTGTCTTTTTCATAGTAGTAATAGTCTATAATCAAAGTATCTTCTGTATTTCATTTGTATGATTATTGATAAGGTAATTTGGTTTTAATTTTTAGATTAATATATGTATAAATTGAAAATATAACACATGTTTTGGTTATTTGAAATATTTAACTAATATATTAAGGTTACAATAAGATTAAGGTAACGATTAAGGTTTTTCCGCCGTAACTTCAGAACATATTATCGCAAAAAAACTATTTTACACCATCATCAAATTCAAAAAATTAACTTCCCAGTGACATCAATTCCATTTCCGTACAACTATTTTTCTAATATTTAATCAATTAGCAAAATTATTTGAAACACAATATGCAACACTGCTTTTATTTGTTGTATTATTAAAACTATTTCGCTGTTTTTAATCACTCGCGTGCTTTTGACAACCTTAAAGTTAAAAAAGTCTTTGGATATTTTCACTTTCGCTTCATTCAGGCATTTTTTTTCCTGTTAACAATTACGCTACGAATCATGAGGGTTCAAAATCCAAATACTGGATTTTGAATATTTGATTAAATATTAAAGGAACTTTGGACATCAAGGTTCTTAAAACAGAACGGGTGTGAATGCAGATCACAAAATCCGATCCCCATTCACACTGTGATCTACAGTCACCCATTTTATATATTTTTATATTTTCACAAACATAAGTATAAACCCAACTAAAAAGTTTTGATGGCATTGTAAATGAACTTGTAAAAATAAATTTGAAAAGTGAACGATTATTCTGTTTTGATTTCTTCACAAATGCTTGCGCGATGAAACCAAGAAATTAGGACAAGCAAAAGTTGATGCTACCATTCCATTTGAATCAACTTTGAAAAAGGATTTTAATTAAAATGCATACATGTATGATCTAGACTTTTATGCAGACAGAATATGAATGCACAATTCGCAAATTGTGGTAAGAAGCTTGTTGTTTTGTTTCTTCAACTTTCTCTTAGAAGCAAAAAAATTTTGATTTGTTTTAAGTTAGAAAATGTTTCAATATATCTGCCGAGACATTTTCAGTTTATTATATTTTTGGCGGATCTTTTGCTCAGCACCAAAGAGGTAATTAAAAATTATTAAAAGTTTGGGAAGTCATTCTTCAAGTGTTAGAGCACTTAGAGAACTTTTTCTAAAGAAATATGCTACATGAAATTTTAAAGAGCATCATTAAAAATAATTAATCATCATTAAATTAATAATAACACTAAATAATGATACTTTATAGTATTTTCAAAGGTTTAGTTATGCAACTGATGGTAGCGAGGGGAATTTGGGTTGTATATGTTCCCAGTGGCAGAAACACCGCGACGCTGCGTCGTACGTCGCAGATTTTGGACAGTGTCTGCAGACTATTGTGTTATAATGTTTATCATGTGCTCATAAAATAAATCCCATCATGAAAAATATAAAAGTTATTAATCACACTTTCTAAAGAACTTAGCAATTATTATAAAACTCACATTGCTAAAATATGCAGTCCTCTCGCAATCTTCGGCCCCCCCCCCCACTTTTTTCCCTATGCTGAATGGGCTTCCCTAGCTGACCTAGTGACTGCGATTTGACCTTGAAGTACGCTAACTGCCTCGTATCGGTATTCTTCACGCCCAACGTTTTATATGCGTTTTAATCCGATACATTTCTGGAACGGAACCTTTGGTTTCTGGAAATAACACGTGGTTTTTACTTTGAGATGGCTGTGTATATAGATAAAATTCTTTGTTTTGATTGCGATTCTACACGATTACGAAAAA
The DNA here is from genome assembly GCA_013235015.1 of Araneus ventricosus. Taxonomy (NCBI): domain Eukaryota; kingdom Metazoa; phylum Arthropoda; class Arachnida; order Araneae; family Araneidae; genus Araneus; species Araneus ventricosus. Next base: position 459,547 of record BGPR01000205.1, read on the forward strand.
ACTTAAAGCAGCGTTATTTACGCCAGCCTGAAAATAAACCTCCGAAGTTTCGATCGATCTCTACGGCTGCATATCAATCATTTTTTTAAAAACGGGAGCGAAAAAAGAACAAATTCTGAAATTGATAAAGACGAGGAACAGAGTTCAAGCCAAGATTGTCCCAATTTTAAGCGTTCTAAGGATTAGTTAAGAGATATGGAATTCATTATTGTACACACTTTCAAAATGTATCTACATATGTTCAAATGCAAAATTCCATAAAATCAAAAGTTGTATCAAGAATTTTAGAGGAAGACAGCTCTGTTCTTCCTTGTTTTAAATAATAAACAATGATACTATGAAATATTATATACGTATAATTGCAGAACAATTTATCAGTTTGCATACAAACCTTTAAAATGCATATCAGGATAAATGTGCTAAAAAGTTTCAAAGTTTTTGTTTCGTAAAAAAAGCACTTATTTATTGCATTTTAAATAAAAACATACAAGAAAGACATTTCTTGGGATACTTTTCTTTTACAATAAACAGGAGGCATAAATCTTATATACTAAAAGCCGAAGGTAAACAAACGTATGTATGTATCTATGTCCGGCTATCTTCTCACGAACCGCCGAAAGGAGAAACGAGCGGAAGGTACCAAAAGATGGGGAATAATCCAAGGAATCCATTTCAACCATTGAAATTCTGAAATTACAATTAGTTAAAAAGATATTAATTAAAAACGCGTAAATGAATGAAATTTTGTGCTGCCATCTATCGACAGCTCCTGTAACTATGTGACAATGTGTATATGAATGAAATATTGTGAGGCCATCTATCGGCAGCTCCTATAACTATCTGTCACATCGGTTGTTCTTACATCTGGGTTTGTATAAAAGGTTTTATTTTTTTCTTTTTTTGCGGGGAGCTTCCGAATTTTGGAGTTTTTATTTATAAACATCGGAAAAAAATGTTTTCCTGCATTTTTTTTCTCTTTTTTTCGTCGTACGGTGTTTCGCAACATTTACGTTTATTGGGGTAAAATATTTATTAATTTTTATCCGTTTTTTCTTTTCATTATTATTCAAATACGGGCAAGACGAAACTATATGTTTCTGGTGTTTAATTTATCAGTTTGGTGTACTATTAAATCGTTTATCGTTTCTGTTTTTTATTTCGTTGTATTTTTCTTTTGCAAAACAAATGGTATGCCAATCTGTTTTAATTTATGAACATAGAAATTCTAGCGTTTTCATTCAAACCATACTGTTTTTAGGTAGTAAAAAGTCTAGAACTGAAAGTTTTAATCCAACAAGAGAGGATTCAAAACAGATTTACGTTTGTTGGGGAAGCTTAGTGATAATATTTGTAGAGAAAAAAACAGAGTCGGGCATATGAAAAAATGTGGATCCCGAGAAACGTTGGGTTATTAGCTATAAGGTAATTAAAAGGCTGGATTAAATAAACCGGAGGCGGGCATATGAAAATAAAGTAATAAAAAGACTAGATTTGAAAGAATATTTGAGTTTGTTGGGGAAAGTAAGTGACAATATTTGTTGAAAAAAAACGGAGGCGGGCATACGAAAAAGTATGGATCCCGAGGCGTCGCATGACCACACTTCTCTCCACCAGGGAATGACGCATTATTCGAGACAGCCCGTGCAACGCCGGGCCACGCAGCTAGTCTTTAAATAACATCCAACATATTGAAGAATATTTCATTTATATGAGCTAGTGATGTATTGTTGAAAAATTCACCAAAACAGAAAGACACCAAGTGCTGTGTTTAAAACGGAAAAGTACCCAAATATAATTTTCTGCATAGGTATTTGTATATTATGCTTAATATTACTTCTGAAACAATTTGATACTTCATTATTGTTAATTATCTGCCCAAAGAAAAGATTGATCTTCATATGTTTTTGTTTATTAATTTATACAATTATATTATACAAATAATAAAGATGTTATATGGTTTTTAATTTATGTTTGTCGTATTTTAATAGTTGTAGGTTGATATAAATATTTCAAAAAAAGAAAGCAAAATATTTGTAGTCGCGCACTATTCTGCAGACTATTTTTAAGAGACCCAACCTCCGTTGCAGACTATTGAAAAGTATTCTGCCACTGGGTATATGTTTAGTATCATTTCCATTTCAATGTCATAGTTTAGTTTCGACTTAAACATGTGTCAGATGAAAGTTTAAATAATTTTTATTCGTTCACTTTAAAAACACTTTGCGCAGATACCTATTCATATTATATAAGCTAAATTTCTATAACTCATCATTCCTATGGCCAAAGATCACAGTTGCATAAAGTTACAGAAACAAAATAAAAATGCATGTATCGAATATTGCATAATATTGGGAATACAATATTATACAATATTATTGCATAATGTAGAAATCATTTCCGAATATTATTGGGAAACAGTATTGTACTATATTTTTCAATATTTCATCCTGTGTTTGAGAGGATTTTGGTTCTGTGGTTGCAGGTTAGAAACTAAACAGAACCAAGGATCAGTTACACATATATTTTACCTTATGCACATCACTTCTAGTTGTTGGTTGCGGAAGTCTGAGACCAGGATGGCAGCTCAAGTGTTGTCCTAGTCAATCGACAAGCAATCGAAATTTTGAAGATCGTCCCATTCACCCTCGTCAGTTCCGAACAGGATATTAATTTAATAAATCAAGTTCATAGACCAGCAAATGTATCAAGATCCAATGTCCGCTCTTCAATTTCAACAATTAAAGATCTGGTTATATAGTTTTAAGAAAATCTTGATATGCCTTATCAGCAAATTTGTATTATTAATTATTCTAATATAACGCAGTTATATAAGTCGGAATAAACTCCAAAGTAAACATTTTGACAGAAAAGATTTTAGAAAAATTGCTTATGCCACATATTTCCAAAACCAAATTAATGCATACTAAAAAAAACTGTTGTGCAACGGATTATAACAGGCTCAATTTGCAGAGCATTCTCTCTTTAGAAACTTACGTACCGTTTTCAGCAGTGAATCTGAAATGCATCAAATGGTGGTTCGTTCCCTACTGTATAACTACGACTATCTATATATATTAGGCTGGACATTCAATACCGCTCCACGCCAAAACCGGTTGTCAATGTGAAAAACCCACCAGAATCGGAATGGTGTGGAACGGAAGGTTGGATGTCCAGCTTGTCCCCGCTCCATTTGGACAGCAGAGCTATAAAAGCGGGGGGAGTAGGTACGTGTGTGTGCGAGGGGAGACTTGGGGTGCGTGGTTCACCGAGGAAATCGGAGAACATGGGGGTGGAAGTGACTGATAGTTGATGAATGTGCGCGGTGTGGAGCTGTCGTAAATGACCTGCCTAAATGGATGCATTAAAAAAATGGAATAGCGTGGAGCAGTTGTGAGTGATCGACTTCAGCTTTCTCGAAAGTTATATCAGATAATTATTTCATATAACTCGTAAAGATATTCACAGAAAGTTATTACCTTGCATTACCAAGACGACAACTACAGACAAAATCTATAACCAAGCCATTTTCACCGGAGAGTACAGAACAGTTTCGAAACGGGACGAAAGAAAAATTAAATTTTTAATTTTTTTCTTCCTTTCTGACTGATGAAAAATCAGAGGAAAATAATGCACCGTGAGAGAGAAAACTTCCTGATTAAACGATTTCGGCATTTTATCCTGTCGGTTGAATAGGATATCCTCCGCTCCCAGGAACTAAGTACATGATGGTTACAATAAAACTTCCCTCATTTAGAGTTTCCTGCAGCTTAAACCGGTCAGCGGATTGACATAAAAATTGGTATTCAAACTATATAAGCGTTAAATAAAAAAAATTTCGCTAAGGGGTGCTGTGAGACACAGTATGGGAAATTCAACATAGAATATAACCAACACGAAATAAAAATTATAATTTCAATATTTATTGGCTTGTTAGCAAACAGCATGTCTTCGAATCATTTCAAATGAAGGCAGTGAAAAAATAATACTAGGCATGCGCTACAAGAAAAAGACAGAGAGACAGAAAACAATTCAATATACTCACATATTTGCACAAACAGGCAAATTATCAAGAATGTAACAAGTGAAGTAGTTTTTAATCCTGTGTAGAACGATATAATGAAAGTTGCTCAATGTGGTCGACGTCGTGAACCTGTAAAATTTCAAGTCGATAGATACTGGGTTCAACAGCACGTCTTGACTAATCTGGTGCGATGTTTCGCCCATGGAGCGTAATGGATTCCTTCAATTCAACCAATGCAGCAACACCTCCAATGTAAACCACATTTGTTAAGTGGTACCGTAATCAGAAATCGCACGGAGTCGGATCCGGCGAACGCAAAGGCTGTGGAAATGACTAAAGGAGTGCATAATGAAATGTTGAAGCAAAAGATCCTTTACGGATAGTGCATGTAAAGGCGCACTATTCTGCATGAAAATGGTCGGTATAAGTAAGAAAATGGCATTTGCTGTAGTTATGATACCACAAACATCATTTGCCTCATGGTACCAACAGGCCATCACAAAATCTGTCATAGGAACACTTGCAGTAATTTCCTCAAAGAAAAATCGCCCAAGCTTGAATGTCACAGTGAAGCCACACTAGACAGTCATATTTGGAGAATGTAGGGGAATTTCGTGATCCATCCGCGGATTTTCCTTCTCCCAAATGAGACAATTCTGTGTCCACTACTTCGACCGTTTTCACGGTCCGGCAATCCAAATGGAACGATGGATATTTGGGCAGCTTGGACATTCAACGCTCCCCTCCACAGCAATCCTGACCGGTTTTCCTAACTGAAATTGGTTTGGGCGTGGAGCAGTCGTCGTGATTGATCAGCCTTACGCCCTCTTTTAGGTTGAACTAATTTTCCTGTATTTCCAAATCGCGCTATCATGGTCTGAACACCTTTTGCAGCCACTGGTCCTCGGCGAAGTTTCTTTATCTTCGAAAATTCCCAGGCAGCAGCAGTAGCAATCTCGTAAAACAGCATTACCAATAACGCATGTTCAACTAACGCAGCTGGAAACGGTAAACCTGGAGTTTAGGGTGCGTACTACTTTCTCGCAATTTTATTTGCAGTCCCCAAACACTGTTTAGGATGCGCAGTGAGTTTTTTTTTTTATAGGTCTCCATTGTTTCCAGAAAAAACATTCCTTGTTCGATATTTGGGAGCCATAATCATCAACACAGTGAAAGAGAATAAGCAAATTAAATGAACGAAAATCTTCAGAAGAGAAGCGAACGGTTATTGAGAAAAAAAGTTTGGTAAATGATCAAGAATTCCAATCGAAGTATTATTTAAATTCGTTCTCCGGCCAATCAAATCGAAGAGAGCAGACAGTGTACCAATGGAAACGAGGCGAAATTAAAGGCATGCGCCGTAGACCGGCAAACAAATCACTGTCGGCGCATGCGCAAACGACGCCGAAAAAAATTTCAACTCACATCCAAAACAAATGTGCTGGCACTCTCTTGGCGACAAACAATTGGCGAGCGTAAGGTAAACGAAGTGAGTACACATCCTAAACTCCAGGTTAACCCTGGAAACATCGTCTTAACAGACCCTTTTTTGCATCACACTTCCGCCCACTGGCGTAACTAGGGTGGTCCTGGTAGGGTAAGTGCTCTGGGTGGGATTACCAGGAGGCGCAAAATTGAGGAATCAATTAGCTGCATTTAAAGAGAAAAGTCAATAGTTTTTTGTAACTCTTATTTCGCCAGAGTCTTAAAAATTTAAATGGTTTCTCTAAATATGGGAGAACATATAAGATGAGTCCTTCTTACAACCTGGGAACCAAATCATGCAATGTTTGTCAAAACAAAATAAGTTGTTTTATGTTACAGAGATCTGATGATTAAAAGTACAAAACATTAAACAAATTTAACAACTAAATTAAAGTTTGTTGACATTCTGAGGTCGATTTGACGGGTAAAACATTTGGTTGCCAAAGACAAATCATATTAGTTCAAAAATGTTTTACATATTATTATTTAGGTTTAATTGCAATTTCAGACTTAGTATCCCTTGCATAAAGTTTGGGGATGGGGGAATAAGGTGGAATGTAGTTTAAAAAAAAGGAGAACACAGTTTTAGTATTTACCCTAAGCACTGTTTCATGTAGGTATAATTCTGTTAATAAAAATTTTTATCTTTTATAAATTACTAAATTCCTATTTCAAACAACTGATGACAGCTTTAATGTAATGAGTAAAGTTAACACTATATCAAAAACACAAAGATGTTTACAAACAAGAATACAAATAAATGGGATTTTTGTCACATATTTTATTTCAAATAGATATTCAGCTCAAAATATAATAATACAAAAACAGTTCCCAGTCCTTATTGTTTCATCAAAAGTATATAAAATAAAATGCATTCAGCAGAAATACTGATGAACATTTTTTAAAAATGTAAAATTAAGTAACATGCCAGCCCCGATTCTCATGTAAAAAAAAAAAAACTGAAAATGTACAGACCTTCACAAATTGTCTTAAATGAATAATATTAACAAGATAGTTGAAATAATAGAATAAAATTCATTTATTTAAAAAAGAATTCAGCATTTAGCTCAAATACTTATACATAAAAATGTGTAAAAACAGTTATAAAAGCAGTCCACACTAAGAACAAATCCCAACAAAAATACGAATAAAACATCACAGATATAAATACACTTTAATACTGCTTAAGGAATGAATATTAATTAACATAAATAAATGCACGCTGGAAATTTAAAAATATGTATATAGTATTTGAAACATTTATTGATTAAAATAAATATACAGCAAAAGGCCACATAAAAAAAAATTACGTCAAAAAAAGATTCAAATTCACAAATCGGGAAGCCCATATAGTAATGTGAAATATCCTTAACATGCTCACAGCATGAAGAATTCTACTGTATTATTCTTTGAAATATATTTTATTTATAATTTTTTTTCAAAACGAACTGTAACTGGACATCTTTCAATGTATGAAAAAAGCTACAGTTTATTGCCTTACTCAGCACCAGCGTTTAGTTGGTTGGGGCCCACTAAATTCTAAGATTATCCAAAACTCTAAAAAATTGACAAATTTGTTTCCAGTTGGGCCCTGTGCCTCTTACGGCTGGCCCTGGTCATACTACAGGTCTTTATTTATACGAAGGATTTCTTTTTGGTGTCCCAACGATGCATCATCACAGTATTTAGTTATAAATTTATTTTACTACAAAAGTAAAAAAGGTTTTGTTTCAGATAAGTAATAACTAATGCAGTGAGTGAATTTAATATTCAGTAATAGGTGACTCACAGATGCACAGTGTTGTGAACATGTTAATAGATATAAAAGTTTTAAGTTTCATTTTCAAGCGACACGATGACTATTTTGGGAAGGACCTCATAATTTTGCATCCCAGTCAGATGATGGGGATGACACCTGAGTCAGTACCCCCTCTCCAAATATCTGCACCTCACCAGTGGGAGGATATTTGACTCACGACACCAGATTTGACATCCAGCAAGCTCACATACACCATGGATCTTCAATGGAATGGATTTATGAACCAGTAACCCTCCAGCCCCAAAGCCAAGACCTTACCACTATGCCCAAATAGATATAAAAGACAAAGTAATTCGTACATTGAAAAACACCTTTAAAATTGTTTGTATAAATTATGCCATAAGTCTATAGTTTAAATAATAAACTATACAATAGAAAGTTTAGTTTGTGAAATATTTTGATTTGACTCAATAAGCCCAGGAATGTCCCTGTGTTGCATTGGGAGTCTCGGCTTGTGTTCTCTATCCTTTGGGGTTGAGGCCCGTCCGTCCTTGTGCTCGTAGGGTAACTTTAACCCCTGATAGCCCTTTTTGATTCACACCCTAATTGGGTAAGAGGGCCATTGCAGGTATCAAAGGGGCCACTCCACATCGAATTCCTGGAGCATGGAGTAAGGTCAATGATCAATGTTATCGTGAAACATTAACAAAGCTCAAGAAGAGGTAATCAAATCAAAACACCCCTCTAAACTTACTCATGATGCCATCCTTTTGCTTGACAACGCTACAACACTACACCAAACACAACCAACACACACAAAAATTAACGTCTGCAGAAATTCTAAGCCAACTGTGCCTCCCCCTAAATTCCAGAATTGTTCCCATGTAACTTCCAAATTTTCGGTGAGCTCAAGAAACACTGTGAAGACAACGTTTCAAATGGACAATGAAGTCAGTATGTGCACAACTGACTGAAACAACAACCAAAGGATTTTTATGAGAATTGGATTCTGTGCCTAGTATCACAATGGGATCAGTGTCAAAACAATGGCAGACAATACTTTTGAGTTTCGTTAAATAATTACTGTGAAATATCCTCCGCGCTACTATTTATAGACTATACCTGATAGTATTATAAATATTATGGAATGTTGAAATCAGTTCTAAATGACACCATTGCTAAAAATTTAATTATGTTATTTGAATTACTACTAATTAAGTTCTAGAAATATAACAGTGTACTGTCATCAAGAATACACAAATGTATGAAATTTCCGAATTGTAGCACATAATAATGTTAGCGAAAATTCTAACTAAATTCCATCTTTACAAACATGAATCAAATCAAATGAAATAAAAGTACTTAAAAATACATTCTGTTCATACAAAAATAAACAGTCTTCTTTAAAGGTATTTAAATATGCATAAGTAACATAAGTTATATTTATACAAGTCTTTAAAAATGGCAAAATTAAAAGCAAAATACAAAAATGTTGAGTAATGCTAATTTAAGCAAATGTCCCTCCATATAAAATTTCATGTTTAAAACACTAACTCTGTTCCATTAACATGCAAATTAATAAGAGATTCCACCTCCAAAATATATCACTAACCTTTAACATTAGTATAACAATATAAAAAATAAAATGCTTTTCGCTGCCCGTATTATACCCAACAAGAATAAAAAAATTCATTGCCTCCAACAAAAAAGGACCTTCCTTTGTTTCATACATTTGAAACTGTTTCTTCTCATCATTTTCATAATCAGCCAAAATGTATTATTTCCCTAATGTAGTAAAAACTTCATAATCCAGTACTGTAAAATTATAGTCTCCCATGAGTAAAGTGCAAGAAGCATTTTCTCCATCGTAAGAATGAGGTAGATTAGAATAACTTTCTAGGTTTGCATTACAGTTGTGTGAGATGCAAAGATCAGCACCAGCGCCAAATATAGGTCCATATCTGAAAAACAAACAGTTTTAACCAAATTAGTAAGCAAAAACTTTTGCAACTGGTGTAGAAATAAATATCAAATCAACTATAAATCTGTACAAAAGTTATAAGAATACAAATGTTACTCTTAAAAAGTAGCCTATGATAGTGTCAAATCAATTTATGTTTGGTAATTGTAGAACTTCAAGTAACCGAAATGGAACGGTTAATTTGCAAGAAAAATCTATGCTACAAACTTAGACTCTAATGTAAAAATTCAATGTTAATACTAACGAAATTTGTTACTTGAGAGAACAAGTACAATAAACTTCTAAACTTATCTATTTTATCACTGTCAGTTTAAAAGTATAGTAGATAAATAACCCATCAACAAGCAAATTCTTTCCTAATTATAAATAATCATTTTTTATACAAAATTAATCAATAGATGGCAGCACTGTCATAAGACTGAAACCTAAGAAGAATAATTTGAAGAGAAAAATTACAAGAATATTTTTGTTTTGAAAATGAATAAAAATAAATAAATTAAAAACATTTTAACCAAATGAATTATACTATTTTAAAAATGATACAATCAATGATTTTATAGCATAAAATTTCAGCACTTTTAGGAAACTAAAGAATAATTACTGCAGAACAAAACAAAAACTAGAAAACTAATTTCAAACCAGTAATTTAAAAATTACTTTTAAATTAATTTTCAATATCTGAAATTCTATTGTACAAGAAATAGATAAGTAAACTTACTTTATGTTATATTCCCACTCAGATTTATTTATAACAAAATGCAACTTTGAGTAATACTTGGGTTTAAAATTTGCTTTAGGATTTTAATATTTTTATATATTGTATATCAGGAAACTGTATTTCATAAAAGTGCTATTGAATAAGGAAATTCAAAAATTTTGAAAACTATACTTCTGAATGAGACAAATTAAAACATTCAATATGATCTGGAAAATCGTGCTGCCATCTACAGGCCTTGGTCAAGTTATTAGACACATTTTAAATACATTTATTACACGAAAAAAATTATTCTTTTATTATTTTTGTTCCTGTTACTTCAAAATAATTTCCATAAATAATAAAGAGTTCTAATGTTACAGCAATATATATATTTTTTATAATTCTTACAAACAAATACTAATGAAGTATTAATAAGTAATTTTCTTTATTTGTAAATATCTATTTGGACAGCCTTTCACCATGATTCGAGCCTTTATTCCTTTTGGCATGCTGTTCATACATGATTGCATAATCTCTTTTATTTGTATTACAAATGAAAATGGCAATATCTCAGACTTTTGTATGATTTCATACATGTTTGCGATCATGTGACTGATGGGTGACCTATTAATGTTTTTTCATCAAAAAGCATTGCAATAGCAATGCAAATAGTCCAATCAAATTAAAAATACTTGTGTTATAGTATACACTACCTTTAAATTACGGTATATCACAAAAGGAAAAAAAAAAGGTGTGCCTAATAATTTGGCCAGGGGTTTATATATATGAACAATACAAGAAATGATAAACGGTTTTAACAATAAAGAAAGAAATACATTTAAGACCATAAATTTTATAGTAACAAAACAGAAAAATTTAATGAAAGAAACATATTTTGTACATACTCTGGGTGAGGAGCAATGGCAAACATTTTTTTCACAACATCAAATTTTGTAGGTGGGACATCAGCATTATTAATAAGAGTGAACAAGAAGGCTTTATCAGAAGGTACATAACGTCCTCTTCCCCTAGTTTTGCCCCATGGAACATCACTGAATCCACCACATAACTCTCCATGAGAACCCTAAAATTATGTTTTCATAGTCTCATTTAGAAAAAATTTAATGTTTGGCATTGAAAAGTTATTTGCTAAATAATTCACGGAAAAAAGTTTTCTACAAATAATAATAATAAAAAGATAATATTGCAGCATGAAATTATAAGGCATCGAATTTGAAAAATATGGTACTTTATTAATACACAGGAACTACTTCTGAATAATTTTAAATTCTTGAGCCATGTTTATACAAAAGATCAAGTCTTAAATACAAAAACAAACTGAAGCTTAAAAATAAAAAAAAAAATCAAGGAAAAAATCTCAGTCTAAACAATCAATTCAATCCCTAATAGCAACAGATGCTCTACAATATTACGATATTTTTTATGATATTGTATGATGATCACAATATCGAACAATGATATGGAGATTTTGTAAGAAATCTCATAATAGATTCTCATAAGAAAAGAATAAATAGATTTCTTTCTCTTTCTTGCAAACTTGTATGTTCTCTGATGACAAAAACAAAGATACTACTATTCAGGAAAAATCTACAGAGAAATACTTATAGCAAATGTATTAATGCATAGATTACCAACCTGTGGTACGCGTACCCAAAGGGCTAATTCAGAGTATGCGAAATCCAAGTCGGCAATGGCAGAAACAAGAAAACATAAGGGATTTAAAAAAATTTACAGAATTTTGTTTCCCCAAATGGGAATACTTGCTATTTAATAACTATACCACTTGAATAGTTAATTATAACCAAGTGTCATTTTTAGCTATCCTGACAAGACCCCTGTAAAGTTAATACAATTGTGCTTTCTTTTAATTTGGCGTGGAACTAATACTACTGTAAAAATGGAATAAAATAAAAAAATTAAAAATAAATTCTGCAAATGTAACATCATTGATAAAAACTTCTTCGCATAAATGGATGGTTGGGGTAGTGGGATGGATACAGGAATGGCACTAGAGTTTTCCCGACGAGGAGGGGGGGGAGCGATTTAAGGGGCACGGTTTCGACGACCTGCTGTAAGGCAGTACGAGTGTAATACAATTGGTCTCAAATTTTTGCCAGATTATTATTTATCAACTACAGTTGAATAACCCGTACAAAAATTTCTCCCCGACAGGATACAAATTTTTTCCCCAATGGGGGGAGGGCTTCCCCTGGTCCCCCCTCTGGAGCCACCCCTGGTAGTGGTAGTAGTAGGTGGTATGCGAAAATAAAAAGACTAATCAAGGGGTATACGAGAGAAAAAAGGTTGGGAATCCCTGTATTAATGCATGAAAATCTATAAAAAAAATGTCATGCTGTGAGAAAAAATTACTTAAGCTATTTATTATGAGATAATCAGAATATGAATATGATACACTTGTCTATAAACTGATTTTACAAAAACATATTCAACACAGAGATTCTTTAAAATATTTGTTTACAATATTGTTCAACATTCTGAATACTGTACAATTTAACGAAAATACCATAACAGTATTATAAAATACATTGTGCTACTTAGAAAAAGCAGGTTACAAAATGAAAATCCTTGATCACAACATTTAGAAATTCATAAATAATGTACCATCATAATTATTCCAAATGAGTTTTTAAAAATGAAACTCAAATTTATATGCACATATTTTCAATATTAATTTGATAACAATTCTCATTATAAGCCTAATCCTATAACCACACCAAATAAAGCATTAAGGGAAAACAGACAGCATAAATGTTGCATATATGAATTTTCCCAGATCATTTAGAAATGAAGTTTTGTTAAGGGTGTACCATTTGTTTTCCCATACAAGACAAAATTTTAATCAGAACACTGAAAAAGTAAAACATAAAATTTCTGTACATAAAACAATTCTCATAATGACATAGAAAAAAACTGCTCTGACGACATATTTACTAAAATCAGTCAAGTATTTTTAATGTAGTTTGAAATGTACAATTACCTACAACGCAATAAATTATATTCAGAATAACTAAATTAGAAATTGTAAAATGTTCAACTAATGATTTTATATTCACTTTGTAATACAGAGAGAAGTTCATAAAAATTTTTACTGGAGTTTTTTCCCAATAAACAGCTTATGATTTGACATGTATGTTTTTTTCATCTACAGGGTATTTCGCATACGAAGAGACTTGAATTCCTTTTTCTAGACTGTGTCCTCTCTAATCAAGGCCCAATAGCTAATTTCTAACCGTCAGAGATAGGCATACACTTCCAATTGGAAAAATGTTTAAAATGGTGTAAAGAAATATGTTGTTTGAATTTTCCCCTATGATCCTATCAGTCATATTTATCAAAATATTCTTGACACATTAATAATTTAAACAAAGAAAATTCCACTCTTCTGTGACTAAAACTGATTCAGTTATGAAGCTATAAATATCACTACTTTAAACTATTTAAGACCACCCACCTAAATCAGGCAATTTGAGGAAGCGACAGCAGTAGATTACATGAAAATAATGAAATTCAAAGCCTTACAATTCAGCTAGTCATTAATCGTGGAGGCGTGGCAATTTTTTTTTGATTAAAATGTTAGTGTGTCAATTTTTTCTTAATATCACTGATAGAACCAGGGGACTGCATAAAAATTTAGATTTCGCAATTTTTTCAGAATTACATTTATTGACTCAGACAGCATAAAAAAATTCTTTACTTCATTTAAAGAATTTTTTTCCAAATAGAAATACATGCCCATTCCTTATGGTTTAGAAATTAGTTATTGGGCCATCATTATAGTGGATATCCTGTATATGTTACCGGCAATGTATGAAACGCAGGCATTCTATAGAAGGCTGGGCGTTTTCAGACAAAGTATGAAATATGATAATTACTATACACTTCTCTAGGCATTGTATAAAATACCTAGGCATTCCATAGAATTTCAAATGCTATTTAGGAAAAGTATGAAGGAAGGTCATGAAAAGGCTATTATTTAAAAAAAAGTACATCCATCAAAAATATAAATGTGATTTTGAAAAAAAATGAGAGTGCTATTAAAAAAACTTTTATTCAAAATTCATAAGGAAAAATTAAAATGTAAGAAAGCCTTTCTTTTTAAAGAAAACAAAATAAAATATGAACCTACTTTTTGCATCAAGAAAGGAACTTATTTTATTTTGAATTGCACTTAATTTTATCTTAATATAAATAAAAGTCATTGTGGGAATGTAGGTACATTTGTATATATGTTTGTATGTATATTTCACATCTCCTCCTAAACCACAGCGTTGATTTCAACTAAACTTTACACACTTATTAATTAAGACATGAGGAAGATTACTGTCAACTTTTTAAAGTGCAAATGTTAATTAAACAGTCAGTTAATTAGAAAGTAAATTATCCCTCAAAAATTATTTTTATACCATCTTAAAGTTCAACTGTTTACCTTTTCAATGATACCAATTTTACCAATACCAATTTTTGTGACATAATTTCATCAATTTTTATTAATTTTTCAAAATGTATTAAATTCTTAATTACCTGCAGACGATTTTGAAATAACGCAAATTTATAGCTACTCCGTTACTAGGCAACGGTTATACTTTGAACTAATATACCTTTATTTCTGAAATTCTTTATTATTTTTATAAATATATTTTATTTTATATAAGATGAGAGAGATCATCATCAACATTTAAAAGCCTTAATCTTATTAAAATTTCAGTTAATTGGAAAATAAGCACGATATGGCATTTTCCGAGATATTTTTCGAAAATATGTATTATGTAACCAAAAGTATTTTTACACATATTTAAAGTTTAAAAAATTATCTTTTCATGACACAAAGCTTCATTTCCGTTCAATTCATTGCCTTGATTTTAAAAACTTTTCAAAAATTAAATTGTGGATAAAATTTACAATTTTTAACTTTTTTTTTATTGGTGAAGAACAAGAATACATTAGAACTGTTAATATCTCACATTAGAAGAATTCTGGATGAAGACTAATTTTATTATTTTTTTATTCATATTTGTTTCAATGCTTTTGCTTAATTAAAAAGATACTATGTAATTAATTGTCCCAAAACATCCGTTAAAATTTTTTTTTTATAATGCAAGATTTATGAACGAAATTTGAAGTACCTATGCAACAAATATTAATAACTTATGGAGAAAATTAGTTATCGGTGGTTTTTAAAAACCGTCTGGTTCAATTGATATTCTCATTTTAATTATAAAACTTTTCAGAAGATAAAAGAATATTGGGTAATGCAATTTTCTATACAAAAGTAGTTTTTAACATCAAAAATATTAGACATGAAAGTATTTTAATCCTGAGCAAAGCTGGGCATAACAGCTAGTTTCTTATAAAATCCAATCAGAGGTGTATTTCATACTTTGCCAATTTTTGATCTGGCATTCTATAGAATGCCTAGGAAATGTTTGAAATGTTAATCATTTCACTCATTGCTGGCCAGTTTTCTGCATTCTGTAAAATGCCTAGGTGTTCTATAGAATGGTGGATTTCATACATTGTTGGTAACATATGCACATAAAACATACAGAAAGCATGTATCATGATACCTATTTCCATTAAAGAAGCAATAATAATTTCATCAAATAATATGTTTTAAAAATAATCTTAACCAAAAACCACCATAAAATCCTAATATATTTATAGCATATTCTAAATACTTACAAGTACAATTACAAAAGTAGGATTATGTCCATCACAATGATAATGAAATGCTTCAGCATTATAACCATGAGTAGATGCTCTATAAAGAAGTCTCCACATCTGTTTGGAATTCCCAAACCACGAATTCAAAATTCTTTGGAGGTGAAGTTTCTCACCACTCAAGAGCTGTGAGCCTTGAAAAAGTTTAAGAGATGTCCGTGGCTGGATCCTTTTGTCTTCAGAATGTGTGAACTTGTTGGGCAATGCAGCAAATCGATACCTGAATAAGAAATACACAATTAAGTAAATCTAACAAAGCGACCTAAAGCATTTTATTAACATTCAGATTTCTTTTTCATTTGATAGCAGGTGAATACATTGGGAGTTAGTTTAAATTCATAGTAAACAGACAGAAAAATTTTACACTATTGTGGGAATAAGGAGAAATTAACAATTTCATCACAATTTACAAATTTTCTATCGGTAAAATAATTAAAAGCCAGTAATAGACCAACGAAGGAGAAAATCTTTTATAGGGTGATTGCAACAGTTTACTAAGCAGAAAAAAGAAATAACTCAAAGATTAAAAATATAATTATTAAACAGATTGGATGAATAAATTTCATATTCTAAGCACTCAATGGTGATTAAAGGCGACAAAAGCATGCATGACAAACATGCAATAAGAAATGTATGAAGAAATTGCAAGTTTAAAAAATCTTTAAATATTAACTACTCCATTACACTAAATTATATTACCAAGCCTACAAAAAAAAAAAACTTTAAGATAGAATTTTGAAGTGGTTATTTACAAAATTTCTCACACTCCTAGAAGCCTACAATGAATAAACATACTGATATTTTGAAGAATGAGAAAATTATAAGTAATAGAAAAAAACCACTGAAAGCCTCTTTAAAGAATCACTCTTTTATATAAAATTGAAATTTACAATACCTGAACACCCTTTCAACAAAATTTAGCAAATGACCTCAAAGGGTAAACTACAACATTAAAAGGCTGTCCATGCTTTAAAAAGCAGAAAAAAGATGTGGGAGTAAAACTCACAAGCCCTTGAGCTAGAAATCTAATATTTGGCATGAAAAGTCCTTATTTCAATGTATTAGCCATAGTTTTTTTATTCAAAACTTAAGTTTGCGTGGGTGAGAGATTAGAAGTTGAAATGCATTAAATTTAGAAACTTAAAATCCGGCTCTTAATTAGAATAAAGAATAATTGGAGGGTTCAGAACTAAAGTGAGCCAAGTCCATGAGATTCATTTATGAGAAAACACCTCTCAGAGTTGATTAGCTGCATTTAATATAACAGAGGACTCTATTTGTTCTTGTAGCCTGGTGGAAACAAATTGAATTAAGGACTTGAATCATTATTACACAAAAATATAACATTTTTACATTACCATGGCAGTTTTAGTACAAAATGGGCAAAACATGAATTTGGTTCACTTTAAATATGAACCCTCCAATTAATGGCAATTTTAAAATCATCAACCTTTCTCACAGATGTTAAAATTCTAGATAATTTAAAAAAATAATAAAGCCCAAAGTCAATCCAAAAACATCTAATTTAAAAACACTGTGCTTCCCCCTTAGGCAATTATGTATTTTCTTGGATGGAAACTATAAAATTTACATACATGCACCAAGCAGTCAAACTAAAATAATTAACATGTGCCAATTCAACTGACCACAGTGGAACATAAATGTAGATCACTATCCAATTTTTAAACAAACCTTGAATACTTGATTCAGCTTAAAATTTCATTGTGTAAATACTTGTAAAGGCTATATTTCTTAGTAAATAAATGACAAAAATCATGCATGTTTTGTTTTTTCATTTAAAAATAAATGAAAAATATTTTAGAAACAAAAGGAAGATTAAAGCACCACAAAAGTGAGATAGTGACGTATGAAAAGAAAATTAAAGTAGCAAAAATAACTTCCTAGAACTTGTTCATAGTTTACCTTTCTAATGATAGTTCCATTGGAACAGCTCCAGTCGGTTCTACTTCCTCAGCAAATACTTGACTATCAATCAGCAGTATTCTAACATAGTTAATAACTCCTGACATTTGCTATTTAGAAAAAAATTTTATAATGAATAAATTTTTCAAAAAATTTCTTAAAAAAAGCAACAAAGTGTTCATAGTGAAAATGAGAAAACATTTAAAAAATTCACTCTAAAGGCATAACAAAATGACAGCATTGGGAAATACAAAACAATTGACTTGGTTAGAAACAGTTATAATTTCCTTGTAAATAACAATATGAAGAAAGAAAACTTAGTTTTCTTTGTGTAGATAATAATTTAGGTTTAATATTTATTTCTTTATTTCCCATTTCTTTCCCTCCTACATGATTACATTTTTATGTTGCCATACTTTCTGTATATTGTGTGATGAAAAATCGTTCAAAACACTCTACAGCGCAGATGGTTGGCCTTAGAGCCACCAAATTTATCAAGTAGTTACTTCTCAGGACTACTAGGAAAGGGATTTTCAAAATTCTAAGCAGATTTTTAACTAACTAAAAATTAATTGTAATTTTAAAGTTTTTCCTCAATAACTTAGGAGCTCATTAGCTCCACTTTTAAATTCATGAATTAACTTTTTCGTGATACCAATTTTATTTCTGAGCAATTTTTCTTTAATTTTAATAATTTTTCAAAATTAATTTCAAACGCAATTTGCAAGAAAGCTTTTTATTGTAATAAAATTCAAACCAATTTTACTGTTTCATCAAATCTTTCACTCGCGTTACGATAAAACAGAGGTTCCCAACCTGCATACTCCTACGGGCACGCGAAATCAAAATTGGTAATGGCGGACAGAAGAATACATAAGGAATTTAAAAAGTTAGAGAATTTTGTTTCTCCAAGTTAAAACTTGCTATTTAGTAACTACACCACTTGAAAAGGTGATTACTACAGAGTCTAATTTTTAGCCATCCTTATAAGTTAATGCGAAATTAATACAATACTGATTGCATTTGTTTTGGCGTTGAACTAATACTATTGTAAAAATGCAATAAAATGTAAAGTAAAAAAGTCCAGCAAATATTATTAATTCGAGTCATTTGACTCTTAAACTAACAGAAGAAAACTTCTCTGCATAGATGGACGGTTGGGGGGGGGGGGGGGGCACAATGGGGGTACGCGAAAATATAAAATTAATCAAGGGGTACGCGAGGGAATAAAGATTGGGAAACCCCTGCGATAAAACGTTAACATTATGATAAAAAAAAAAAGCTTTTTTGTGCATTAATTTTAAAGCAGAATTTTCACTTTCGCTTTTATTAACATTATAGGCTGGAATTCTTTCTGTAAACTGCGTGATATAAAAATCGTTACGCACCAAATGCAACAGCTGAGCAATCAAGCCTACATTATCACGTCGCGATGTTTCGGACTAGAGATACGAATCGCCTTGAAATTTTGTTATTCCACACTAGCCTAAGGTGACACAAATTGGAAATCATTTTTCTAGAATATCAAGCGAAGCAATTTTATAAACCTTTTTATTGGTCGTATCTATGTAAGAAAGTTATAAGCAGGGCCTTCTTAACAAATTTGAGCGCCCTGGGCTAGAACCATTTGGCGTCCCATCAGAGAAGTAATTAGGAATTTCAGGGCCTATTGCCCAATAAAAATACTTAATTAATATTGTAATTGAGTAAAAATGTCACCTGTTCTGTGATGAATGTGTGAAGCCTTACAATTTTGCAGATCGGCGCCTTTTCAAAATAGGATTTTGATAATTATTTATTTAATTGACACAAAAATATGCATTTTAATTTATAGCATTAGATATACATGTTTATGTAACGTTACAAAATCGATGACTCTCTAGTTATATACCGATAATCATGTTTATATTTTTAATATTGTTGAAAATAATAATTTTTATAAAAATTGTTGGATCAAAATTAAAATAAATCTATATATTTTAAAGCAACGGATTCGGAAACCTTCCGCGCTTTTGCGCATGCGCCGGGCGGAGTTATTTTCATCAAAATAGGGGGAAAGTGAAAAAAAAAAATGGAAGAGTGATGTTTACATTTTATTGAGCGTGATTGAGCAAAGAACTCCGGAAATGCGCTCACATGACTCATTGCCTGACACCCCTTTCCGGTGCAAAATCGTCCAAAAGAGGTGGTCTCGGAATCCGTGGTCAGACTATAGGCGCCTTTGAATCAATGGCACCCCTGGGCTAGAGCCCAATTAGCTGGATGAAACAGCCCTGGTTATAAAAAACAATTAAATAAACACAACAATCAAGTTTTATTTGCTTGACCTTACTTGAGTAATCCTTGCCCGTTCTTCCTCAGTCCAGTGGGCAGTCGGTTGAGTCACACCAGCTTGATGTTTAGCCCAGGCAAGGACAGCTCTCCACACATCTTCTTCTTCCATAGCTAACTGAAACGGTACACAGATATACCCATCTTACCTTCATTTGAAAAGTTCGAGAAAAAATACAGAAAATTTGAAAAGCTGCCTTACCACAAAATTAACACATCCTTTCAGTTCTGCATGTAAAAATTTAAAAAATACACTAGTCAATAAAATGTAACAAATTATAGAACATATAATAAATTATACAGAGCCTCCTGGACTTACGACCGAGACCTGTAGCAAATGACAGGTCATAGGTACGTTAGTTTGATTATATTAACATACCGTTTTGAAGCAACATGAGGTCTATTTAGGGACGGACCTCGTAATTTTGAACCGCAGGTCGTATGCAGGATTTATATTTTCAACCCCATTTTCATTCAAACAGTGATAAAAATTATACATAAAATACAAAAATTCAATTTATTTGTACACATAATTATTGAACATAATATGTACTCTATTGCAGTGTTTTAAACAAAAATTAAACATGAAGTTACGTTTTATTTTGAATTTGTTTTCTATTTTTTCTGGTTGTATGTCGAGAAGAAGGTATAGTTATACGATTAATATATAATAAATTACGAAATATCGAATATTGGTGCTTATGACTAAATTCTATTGGAATACAAGATGATTCAGAAGTCCAGAGCAACTTTAAAGATCAATAATTCGTAGGCGAATGAAGACAGTAAGATCTAGTTCCCACAGAAAGAATGGAAATGAAACCCGATTCTTTCTGTCACGAAACAAAAATTTATTGGTAGCATAGTTTACAATTTATATCGCCAGATGGTTCTACAGTTGTTAGAGTGATGCATTACATAGGATAAGAAGACAATGAGAGGAGTAAAGGCTTACAACTATTCAATGTGTTGTCCTCCATTTAGGAGATGAGCTGTCAGACGAGAAACCGTATTTTTCACAGCAACAAGCACCCTTTCAGAAAGTTCCAGGTCTTTTAAAGTATTTTTCAAATGTAAATCAATGATGTCATTTGCCGCCGAAAACGCGAAGAGTATCATGCGACCCAGTGGCGGATTTTGACAGTATAAGGCCACAGGCACAAAACTGTTTTGAGGCCTCTCCCTCTACCCAAACTTGTAACTTAACCTTGCCTTTAGCACTGCGATGTACGTTGAAGAGATTTTGAGGTCCCTCTCTCTACCCAAATTTGTAACCTTTACCCTGCAACCTTACCTTTAGCACTGCGATATACGTTGAAGTGATTTTGAGGTCCCTCACTGTACCCAAACTTGCAACTTAACCTTGCCTTTAGCACTGCGATGTACGTTGACGAGGTTTTGAGGCCCCTCAGGAATTGAAGGCACGAGGCGAGCGCCTCTGCGGAAAACCGCCACTGATGCGACCGACTAGTCAGAACAGCTTTCATATAATTCAAACACGTACAGTGCAGGCGCATAGCTCATGATTACAAGCGCTCAAAATTTCCCGTCGCGGGAAAAAGATGTCTATTTATTTATTTAAAGAAAAGCACACTACAGAGAAAACTCCATTTACAGAGTGCTGACAAACACACAAAGAACAAAAGTCACAATGAGTAAATAAAAAATAAAAAAGAATATGCCTTAGAAAGCAAAAAGTAGAACACAGAGAAGACATAAAATCATAAAACTTATGCAAACGTATATATAATTAAAAACGAAAACACACAATCACAAAACTTTAAGACACACTATGACACCAAAAGCCGTATTTTTTTTAAAAAAATTAAAGTTCATTTCCAAAAGGCACACACTTGGAGATTAAAAAAAACATGCAACACTTAAGATAAAAATAAATCAAACACGGCGTCACAAAAACTGTCGAATACATAAGAACACGGAAAATCAAATAGCATAAAAACCTAAAATGTTGTAGAAAGGCAAAATAAAACATATCATGTATTTAAAAGATGCAAACGTTTCGACTTAAAAGCACCAAGAGACATATTAAAAATGTCAAGTTCATCAGAGAACGTGTTAAAAATTTTATAAAACCTATATAACGAGAACGTGTTAATATAATTAAATTTTGAATATAAATTTGGAAAGGAACTCTGGTTTCTTAAAATTCTGGCGGGCATAGTCGAGATTTATTCGATTGCTAGGGGGTTGTGCACAAGGAATTACTTCAGTATGGTGGTAGCTATTAAAGAAGAATAGGTTAAAGTCTTTAAATGCCTGTAGGATTTAGTGAGACGCAAGCAATCAGATCTTTGGAAGGCTAACTCTTGGGCACTTGCTCCATCACGATATTGCGCCCGGTCACATATACATATCGTCACTTTTATATCGAAATGTCGTAAGTCAAGCTTGCCAACACATTTTTTATTGATGCTGCATAGGTCAATTACATCTTTTCTCAGATTGATGAATATGATAAGTGATTATTATATGCTGCCACAAAATGCCATTTGTCGCTAGTAGTTCCAAGTGTTACTTCAACACTTCATAAGTTTCGGCCAGTGTGGTTTTTGACATAATAGATTTGGATATAAAGGCGACGACATGTGTCAAACTGCGAAAAATATGCGAGTGTGAAAAAAGCGATGATATCGATGTATTCAATGAATCATTTATTAAAATTAACCTAAAGCCAAGGCTCACAATGGCTGCCGTAGTTTTGCTCAGGAACAATCTTCAAATATTTATATTAAATGCTTCAGAGAGATAATTCCAGTCGTTCTTCACAAAAGATAAGCAGAAATCGTTCCCGCTATTGCAAAACCAAATATACCACGGCATTCTACTAGTATAATACAAAATAATTATATAGTAAGAAAAATATACAATTTAGAGTAACTTACGTAATCAGATGATACTAGATGAATTAAGGCATCCTTAGGAAGATTCAAGAAAGCAGAAGTTTTGACACATTCCATGGCATTTTCACCAATGTAAGCTGTGCATCTATCGAGGAATGAGCGACCACTCTTATTTCCTAATGAAAAAAAATGCGTTTAATAAGATTTTAATCCAAGATGTAGAAAATATACAAGCAACAATTTAAAAGGTAATACGTTCCTTATTTTTGGCTAGTTGTAGTTGAATGATTCATTCTATCATCATTTTGTTTCAAACGGATGTATTGAAGCATTCCAATTTCGAATTGAGATATTCTTTGATCATATAATAAGTCTAAATGTTTATTTTAGATATATCTATAAATAACAGAAAGGCGTAGTTATTAATTTTATTTCTTTCTCTTTATGATGTAGCCTTTTTTAGTACAACAGTCTCCCGCGGAATACAGTAGGAGGACAGAGGGGAAGAGACCGCCAAATATGCACATATATTGTTACCTGGTATTCGGTTCTCCATTTCCAAGCATGCTGGTAGAAAAGTGCAGGCATTGTGAACATTCAGAGTGCTATTGATGTGGTCTTCGCAACACATGCGAAGCTCATCTATACCCAATTCCTGTGCAATCGACAAACTCTCAAACACAGTGCAATCTTGAAGGATAACCTAAGTAAAAAGGAAGTCAACAAAATTTAACATAGTTTCAAATTGAATAAGGAATTTTAGGAATAGCGATAGAATAAGAAAGTGCTGAACAAATCATTTCAGCTTATCTGTAAGAACAGATACTACCCGAAAGCGAAAGATTAGCACGATGTTGAAGAGAAACCAGAGCATACTACTACCCGAAAGCATCAAGAATAATATTTCTTTTAGTCTAACCAAGTTTCCTCTCCAAAACTCCTCAAAAATACATCAAAGCATCAAGAATAATATTTCTTTTAGTCTAGCCAAGTTTCCTCTCCAAAACTCCTCAAAAATACACTAAGTCGTGTCTTTACTTACAGAATTTATTACTCCTCGATGGGTGTTTAAAAAAAGCAATGCAATAATTATAATAACAATACAATAATTCCACATTCAAGCGCTTGGTTATAATTTTCACAGCTATACGCTATTGCAACTGTCGATAGGTTATACAGAGTGGTCATAAATTATTGGACCCATTTCAAAAATTAATTTTAAAAACCCTATAATGTAGCAACTTCGTTTTTCTTAACAATGAAAAAGTAGCTCTTCTTTTTTGACGTAGACTTACGTCTCTCCATAGTGGTCTAATGGTGTGTTGGGAAAGGAAAAAATTATGACGCTTTTCGCACTAAAGTTAAACGCTTATATCTCCGCAACCAAATAACATAGAGAGTTGGCTTTAGTTTCATTTAACAGAGAAAGGGGTACATTGAAGATTGCAAAAATAATTTTAGAATTTGGAATCACGCTTTAGTCACAGTCAAGCTACAAAGTTGGTGAAAATCATCAAAAATTTTAAATAGATAGAGTCACATACTCACACTAGACTAACAGTCACTATGACAATAGAGTTAATAGTAACATAGAGTTACTTTAGTCACAGAAAGTCACGGTTGAATGAAGTAAGTACGTCTACGCCACTCATTCCCAGCGGCCGTTTCGCAGAGACAGCCTCCCGCCGAATTTTTTTTTTTTTTTTTTAGCCAGACAGGAAACGCGCCGTTCCAGGGCACTAAATTTGCACAATGCAACGCAAGTGTCAAAATGGCTACCGTGAAGCAGAAGGCACGTCTAGCACATCTCTGGTTCCACGAAAGCAAATCAATTCTAACAGTTTAAGTTAATAAATTATAATAGTTAGAGTATCGAAATTGTCGGTCTCCAAGTAAGAACCCCCATTAAGCGTTGGTATGAGCAATTAAAGAGTGAAAGTTTTCCTCATTGATGCACATTTCCTGTTCCCTTTAATTTCTCATACCACAAAAATATTTTGAGCTTTTAATACTCTCTCATTTAAAAAAAACGAAGTTGCTACATTATAGGGTTTTTTAAATTAATTTTTGAAGTGGGTCCAATAATTTACGACCACCCTGTATTTACATCCCATCTTGAAGCAACACGAGGGTTATTTTGGGACGGACGAAGTAATTTTGAATCGTGGTCAGATGACAAGGACGACATCTGAGTCAGCACCCTTTCACTAAACTTCCGCACCACACCAGCGGGAGGACACTTGGCCCCAACGGATTTAACGTGCACCAGACCTGCTTACACTTCGGTTCTGCGATAGAATCGGGTCTCGAACCTAAAACCCTCCGGTTCCGTTTCCGAGACCTTACTACCAGGCCACCGCGGCTCAAGCAACTGTTGGTAGGATTCAGAGAATGGGATCAATTCACGTGACTTCACAGGCACATAACAAGCGTAACTGAACGTCCAATTTGACACCTAACTGCGCGCTGTCTTCCAGTATGAAGAGGAAGTAACGTCTTTTCTTCATCTGATGGATAGGCATCGATTCTAAAATTAAATTGGCGTGGTGCAATTCAATAGAGACAATTTATGAGGATATGATCTTAGTAATGTACTACTATGTGATCAAAACTATCCGAAAACTTTCGCATTTACACATTTTTTCGAATTTCTTCAGAAAGGCTAAATGGATTTTTCTTTAACTTCGTCCATATGAATAATATGGACGGACATGGACATTTTATTATATGAACTCATATTTTACAGTGAAGATTTGGTCACGAGGGCATTTAGGGGACCGACCAGAGATTAAGAAGAAAATGATTTCGGGCCATCCTGTTTCACAAAAAGATGATAATTATTTGCAACTTTCACCACTGTTTTTGTTTGAGATGCACATTACTTACAAGCATTTTCGTAAAAATACCACGTATATTTCGGAAGATATAAAGGTTTTCTTAGAGAATCCCGAATTTTTTCACATGTTTTTTTTCTTATAACTTGCACAGTTTTCAATCAGATTATACGAAACTTACAGAATACGTGACATATATGCCAGAGAAGCAATGTAATAAAATTTAAAGTAAATTGACTATTAGAGGAAATATGAGTATTTGTAGTAAATAATATTTTACTGCGCATATACGAAACACACACATCATAGTTTTTCTTTCATGATTTGGAGACCAGATATGTAGAGCAACTTATACAGAAATTCCAGTCGAATACCATTATGATTAAGAAAGATATCAGCCTTGCGGAGAGTAGAATTTCTGTTAGTCTCACAGAGAAATAAAATGATGAGGTCTTTTCCACAAATTGCTATTTTGGACGAAACTTGTCAATGAGTTGACTGTCTGACGGTTTACCTATTTGTGTGCTTGTGAACGCGATAATAAGGTGACCGCCCACGTTGAAAACACTGATTTTTGACCACTTTGGCGAAAATTATTTTTTGATTTTTTCTTGTAGTTTCCAAATCCGTTTACATTTTGTTTCAAAGTGAATTAGAAAAAAAAAAAATTATAACGATTTTAAAATACTTTGTCTGAAGTAAAACCAACAGGAAGGAAATCTTTAAGTCCATTTTTCTCAGAACTTTTTTTTTTATAAAATTTCCCAAACCGTTAACATGATATCTCGAAATCTAATAAAGATATTCACTTGAAATTTTCAGCACATGTTTAAAATACCATAAGCAATGAAAAGAACTAAAATATTTGTTGTTCGTGAAATATTTTTTTTAATTTACAGGTGTTTTTAGAAAAATTAAGTTGTGAATTAATGGAAAAATGCATATTTACACATATTTTTACCCCTAATTTACTTGCATTTCAATTTTTTTTCTTAGATTTTAGTTCATATCATAGATAATTAATTGTCCTCTATAACTTGTGTGCAAGGAAAATTAGAATTGCTGCATTACAATTTGGTGTAGAGTGTTAACCGCGTTTGTTAAATTCCATTAAAATTTACTACAAATTCCCATATTTCTAAAAAAATATATTTATAAGAAACTTTGTGGTGTTTTTTGTATTTATAATAATAATAATAAATGCATACAAAAAAACAAAAAAAAAAATATTAGTTTCAACTCTGTATATTATTTCAGTGAATTTTAAAATCCTTTTGAAAGCATTATCTATTGCTCTGAAATCAGTGAAGGTCACTGAATGGACAACAACCCCTCGCGGACAAGGTCACGGAATGTTGTTTCCTCTAGGAGGAGAGATAGGTTGCCCCCTTTCCCCCCCCCCCGCGGGGGGGTGGCGGGGGAACGATTCACCTGTAGGAGGCGGGGATGGGTGTACCGCGGTTGGCTTCAGCAAAAAGATTCACAATTCACACCACGAAAATTTTTCCCCTGTAAATTTTAAACTATTTTTTAATTGATTACTTTAAGATAAATGTTGATTTTTTTTACAATTTTCAAACATTTTAAACTCATTTTATGCGTAAACCACTTCTATTCCATTTTCATATGTGAAAAGTGACCTTTCTACAGATATTAAACTTGATGCTATGCGTCTTTTTTTTGCGTAATTCTATCAAACTTTTATTCCTGTTTCAAATTATACATGCTTTACCAATCCTTCGCCAAACTGAATTAGAATACCACAATCAGAGCGAAACAGATAATGAAACATCATATAAAAAAGAATTGAAATAGCTTTTCGCTGTTATAAATGTTTTTATACATAAATTTACAATATTTTCTGATTGTATATGATTGCTGATGTTTTAAAGACTTGTACCATTTTATCAAAATTAAAGGGTATTTCAAATTGTAGCAACAAATTCAAATTAATATTTGAGCATAAGCAGCTAAAATCTGCGTTCATTTACTGTTCTCTGAAATTTCACTTACGAACTGGAAATTTAGAACTTTGAATTTATGCATCTAAAGATGATCTTTTCTTACTATTTCATATTGGATGCATCTCTAGTTCATTTTTGATTTTGGAACTAATTGTTTTATCTAAAAAAAATAAACAGAAATTCATTTTTTCATGACATTTTACTTAATTCTTAACAGTCATTTGTTTGAGTTTTCAGATGTTTTTTTTTTATTGACAGTTTATTACGTTAAAAAAAAAAATTCAAAGCTGAAATAACTTCGTCGGATAAAAAGCTTTATTTACAAATTATAAACATTAAATAAACAATAACTATTTCAAACATCATGCATATGTTGCATTTTCTGATATAACTGAATCAATTTAAGTTATAAGCTCTAATATGGGCGAACCAGCTGGTCGCCCTAGGCGGCTAGTGAGTTTCAGCTTTAGGGCGCTATTAGCCGAGAGCAACTTGTGGCGCCACTGGCTGCTTACGCGAGTCGCCTGCCATTATATCCAATGGATCCTATTAGCCGACGGCGATCGGTGGCGCAACAGAACAACATGTTGCCGCCTGTTGCGCTAGCCGGCAACAACACCGGCAACATTTGGTGGCCCAGACGTTTGACGGGGCATTGTAGTAAATGGAGCCTATTAGCCGAGGGCAACCGGTGGCGCTACTGATCATCCAATGTAGCTGCGCGCGCATATGATACATCATTTGGAAATCTGCTGTCAGCTCTATAGTACTTCATTTAGCTGTCTATTGCATTTGCTTTTTTTGCGATATTTTTTAAAAAATGTCCTAGGAATCGAGAAGGCAACAAGAGCAACAGATGAAAGACTTAATGAAATTGTTTGAAAACAAACTGAAGATTTCATTCTTGACGTGGATTCCTGATATATAAATGTGTGTGATTATTAATTTTGACAAAATTATTAAAATGTAAGAAATAAATTGTACACAAATGCAATTTGTGTCGCTGAAAAGCTAATTTTTTAACTTTAAATTAATTTTATTTATATTAAGATAATAATAATAATATACCGTTTCATGTTTAATCAATATTCATATACTTACTTAGTTGTTTGTTTTCATACGTACTTTATTTGCTACTAGTTGCAAAAAACTATTATTTTGAAAGCAAAATAGTTCACCGTTCACAAAACTACGAGTAAACAAAGTAATAATAATTATAAAGAGAAAAAAATAATTTTAAATTTCACAATATTTATAAAGAAGTAATTAGCTTTAACTAATAAATAGTATCGACCACTTTGACAAAATAAAACAATTGTACACTAAAACTTTAAAATGAATGATACAATTCATTTCAAACGTGCTCATAGCTTTTTTGAAAAGACATGAAGAATTTCATTCGCAAGAGCTAATTAGAAAAAAAAATTATTTTTGACTTCGAATTAACTAACAAGGAGAGGGCACGACTTGGGAAATTCAATTCGGGATGAAACTTGGCATATTAGTAGTATACCATTAGGGTGTTCACCCATCAATCTAAAAAAATGCAATGGCCAGCCAATTCGGAGGAAATGGCCCTCAAACTTTGGGCACAACTTATATACCAGTAACTCTTCTCGCGAAATCAGTGCTCAGATAGCTCAGATGTCAGCGTGCTCGCTTATCATTCGGAAGGTCCGCAGTTCGGTCCTGGCTGAGGTTTTTGTATTTTTATTTTTTTCAAAATTATTCCAAATTAAATTAAAAATTAGAAAAATATTTTAAATCAAAACCTTAATTATTTTTATGCAGAAAATAACTTTATTTATATGATACTTGAATTAGAGATAAAATAATAATAAAAATAATATATAAACGGCAAAATAATTATAAATACATCTTTAATGGTGATAAATATGAACTATACTTAAAATTCTCATTCTAAATTCATTGAAAGTTTTAAATTATTGGATTTTTATATTCACAAATACTTCGTTCTTATTTTATCTTGGAAACAGTAGAAAGCAGGTGTTAATATATTGAATACATATGCAGATGATCCAATATTTTAATGCTGGAATAAAAATAGCAGAGAGCAGCTGTTAATCTATTAAATGCGTAGGCAGATGGTCCGAAATTTCAATAATTGAAAAGGGACCAATGGATAAATGGCTTTACTCATTATCGTATGAAATTCTTCGACAGTGCTTTTACTTCGGGCCCTGAACACTTACTAGCCCTGAACAAACGAGGTTATTCACCTTGGATTTTGAAATGTTTAGCATTGTTTTTTGATTAAATTAGCACAATACAGAGAGTTAAAAAATTCCAAAGTGAAAATGTCTATGAATTATAATACTGCTAGTGTGTCGGAGGTTGAAGATGGAACCACACAGGAATCACTATACAGTGAAGTGTCAAAGTTGAGATTAAAAGATGCTGTTATTTATTATCAAGGTTTATTGGCTCAATATAATTTAATTTCATCAGAATCTTCAGCTTCAATTTCTCATGAAGCAATGTTGATGGGTGAAGAAATTTTTAAATATACTTTGGCCATCCTGGCTGAAAAAATTATTGTCAGTGATGAAGAACTTATTCATGAAAATGAAAGGTGTCAAGAAAGTTATTTTCTGCACAAAAATAATTAAAGTTTTAATTTAAAATATTTTTAAAATTTTTTAATTTAATTTGGAATAATATTGAAAAAAAAAAACGCAGCCAGGACCGAACTGCGGACCTAGCGAATGGTAATCGAGTACGCTGACATCTAAGCTATCAGAGCCCTGATTGTTTGTGGAGAGTTACTGGTATATAAGTTGTGCTCAAAGTTTGAGGGCCATTTCCTCCGAATTGACTGGGCATTGCACTTTTTTAGATTAATGGGTGAACGACCTAATGGTATGCTACTAATATGCCAAGTTTCATCACGAATTGAATTTCCCAAGTCGTGCCCTCTCCTTGTAAGATAAATTAGAATTACAGACAATATATTAACATTATGACAATAGGGGAATAAAGAAACCAAAGAAAAAAATAATTGTGTCACCGACGACTTCACACTTGAACTATCAAAGTTCCACAGTTTCAATTTGATAATTTTTTTTATTTTACTGTTTTCCAAATACTTAACGGCAAAATATAAAATAATTCTTATTGTCAGGTGAGTAAAGTCTGTAAAGTTAGTGTTTTGGTTAACATAAGCCATGAGGTTTGACATTCGTCATGACGATACAAAATTTTTATGACCTCAGCCCCCCCGACCCGAATTCTGGGTTCGCCACTGGACAGCAATATTCAAAGTTTTCAATAATAAAAAAAAAAAGAATTTTACTTTTGAACATCCACTAAGAGAGCTTCATCAACATAGTGAAATGAATCCCGAACCTGAGACCTATGAGTTTAGAAGGCATTTCGAGACTTAAAAACTAACCTTAATATTTTGCCGATTAAATTTATTTTAGATACATCTGAGTTATATGTTTTGTTAGCTTACAAACAAGTATCGGAACTGTTTTATAAATAATGATTAACTAAAATGCTAATTTGTCATGGAATGTATTAGTATGCGAAGAAAACTGAAAAATTAACTATCATAGATCGTCAAACAATGTATAATATAACCATCTAGTCAGTCGAGAAACAAACATGGGATGTTTTCGCATTTTTCTAACCTTTAGCTTTTTCTTTTTTAATTAGAAGAGCAAGGAGAAGAAGTTCTTCCTTAGACGCCATTCTCTCAAATGACTATTTCCCTCAATTATTTGAAAGCTGCGCCACCAGTTGCCGGGTTTGAAAATACTTCGGCAACTGGCGGCGCAGCCAATTTTACAGACAGCTGCGCCACAAGTTGCTCTCGGCTAATAGCGCCCTTAAAATGGACCAAGTCCATGGCATTCATTTCCGAGAATACAGGCCTCAAAGTCGACTAGCTCATATAAAATAAAAGTGATCTTCTAATTCTTTTCTAATTGTTCTTGCTCCCTGGTGGATATACAAATGGAACTATGGACTCGAATATTTATTACACAGAAAATATAACATTTCTACACTACCACAACAATGTTAGTGCCAAATGGGCAAAGTATGAACTTGGTCCACTGCAACCCTGAA
This sequence comes from Araneus ventricosus, assembly GCA_013235015.1. NCBI lineage: Eukaryota > Metazoa > Arthropoda > Arachnida > Araneae > Araneidae > Araneus > Araneus ventricosus. The sequence continues at coordinate 491,255 of BGPR01000205.1, forward strand.
CAATCCAATTAACTTTTATAACGAGTCCAACTTTCATACAGAATATTTGCAGAACATTCGATAATCAAATAAAACATCAGCTACTGTTCAAATAAAAAAATAAGTCGAATTTTCTTTAAAATGCTGTATATAGAAAATGTAAAGAAAACATTCTATACACACATACCGTATGAGTGAGATGTTCGCAGATAGTCTAGGGGTTACCCTCAGAAATCTGAAATTTTATTCACGTATGTCCAAATCTTATTTCATTGCTTGTTTTGAAAAGATGGAGCGCAAGGCGCCAATATCAAATGTTTCGAAGTGACAAAGGGGAATACGAAACTCGCCGAAACTGGAATTTCCGTTGGCCATTATCTCAAGTGGCTTCACAACTCTCGGCGACAGTATGCAAAACTTCACCGGGTAGAAAAGAACACACAGATGCAAAAATGGTGAGGTAAAATCGCACGCTTTTTGCATCGGAAATTCAATATGATGTTGTCAGTTGTCAAGAGGAAAAAAGTACTAGAAAAAGAGCGTTGTAATATGTTATCGTTGAAAAGAAATCATTCAGTAAATCTGCTGATATTATAGAATAATGAAATTTTTTCTTCAAAAAAGATAAATTTGATTTGCTAGACTGATGTTCCATTTTAAGCAAACAACTAAGGATACGTCTGATTTGCTAGATTATTGTTCCATTTTAAGCTAACTAAGGATATATTTGATTTGCTACAAGATGTTCCGTTTTAAGCTAACTAAGGCTACATAAGATTTACTAGATTGATAATTCATTTTAATCTAACTAAGGATACATCTGATTTGCTATATTGATGTTTCGTTTTATGCTAACTATGGATACAATTGATTTGCTAGATTGATGTTCCATATTAAAGCACTACGACAAATTGGTTAAGTAAAACCTCACAGACACAGATAATAGAAATTTAAATTAAAAGAAAACAATGATAAAATGAAAACAATAGACGTTTTTGCGTGCAAACGCAGCAGCAAAAAGTAATTGTTTCAACAGAAATTTTTTTAAAAGTACAACAAGAACTATAGAAAAACCAAAAGTTTACCAATACTTAGAACAATTTGTTAAGAAATCACTCAAAATGAAAAGGAACTAAAATGGCTCACTCATCAGAAACCACACGCAGAGCACACACACACAGACACAGAGCATAGTAAAATATCATCGTTAAATAGAAATCATTCAGTAAAACCACTGATATTACAGAATGTGAGAATTTGTCTTCATGAAGGATATATTTAATTTATTAGATTGATGTCCCATTTTAAACCCACTAAGAAGGATACATTTCATTTTTTGGATTAATGTTCAAGTTTAAACTCACTAAGAGGGATACATTTAATTTAGTAGATTGAAATTTTAATGATTTTAAAATTAAAAATTAATGTTAATGATTTTGAAATGTTAATGATTTAATTTAATTGATCATTTTAAATTCACTATGACAAAACTGGTACATTGCACAGAAAGACTGCATTGTAAAATGCCCTCGTTGAATAGAAACCACTCAGCAAATCCACTTATATTGCAGAGTGATGATAATTCGTCTTTAAGAAAGATTCATTTGACTGATGTCACATTATAAACTCACAAAGACAAAATTCGTACGGTACTTTCTGCATCGGCAATTAAATATGCAGTTATCATACTGTACATAATACTTTAACTCTTTGAAGCATGGTGGGTTATTTTTTGAACCACTCTGAATAATGCATCTTTTACACATGCTTGCTGAATAGCACTTATTATAAAAACCATAGAGACATTTTAGACATGGAAAAGAAATACAAAACATTTTTTAATATTATCTACTCTACCACAAAGTTCGAAAAGACTGCCGATTTATGAATCAAACAGCCAACTGTAAAGTTAAAGTGGACCATACTGACACCAGCAAGAGAATTTGAAAATAGGGGGGGGGGGGGGGAACCAAAAAAAAAAGTTGTAAAATGTAAACTTAACAAAATTTTAAATTGAATTAGTTCGAGTACACGACGCTCACAAATTTAATGAAAGCACAAAATTGCCGTGAAAACATTTTGAGATCTCGGTGCCCCAAAAGTAGCGGGGCCCGCATATACAACTGCCTATTTCACAATCCGGCCCTGTCTCCCCCCTCCAAGTTATTTAATATCACTGTAAAATATTAATGGTGACTTACCTTCCCGGTATAAAGATAAAAAAGGACTTCTCTGAATACATCTGGTTTCGCATGTGGCAAACGAATTGGTGTAGGTGTCCCAGGCGGAGCAGGCGATACGGTGGAACCAGGCACTTTGCATATCTCACCTCGCTTCACGTTCTGGAAGCTTGTGCACCTAAGAAGAATAAGATAAGGGTAATTTAACCACAAATAAGGATAAAGATAAGTACCAACAGATTGAATGGAATTTCAATCATATACAAGTGATTCAGTAGCACTCCTATATACAGGATGTCGCAAAAAATGTTACCAGTTTGATTGTTTCTAAAGTGATTATTAAATATAGTACAATTTATTTTCAGTGTTTATAAAGAACTACATTGGCGCATTTTTTTTTGCATTCAGTTCATATATTCAAATTGATGATCATTATGATCTACAGAGGACTGTCATCCTGAAGTTATGGTATCGCACACATTTAAAAATATTTCATTCAGAATTGAAGCACATTCCCTTCGATCACCATCTTCAATTCATCAACGGTTGTAGGTTTCTTTTCAACTATATTCTTAAGAAAACCCCAAAAGAAAAAAATCCTGTGGTGTGAGCCTTATCACACCAAATAATCGATTTTAAAAGGTTTGCTTCACATTTCGCTAAATACCACTCACAAAATGAAATCTGCTATCTGGATCATCTTCATTGAGAGCGTGTACTAATGGCAGTGTATACCTTTGTCACTTAAATCGCTTCAAAACACGATGGGCATTATTCTGTACAATTATTACTTGAAAGCGGCTTGGTAAAGAGATGTTCTTGACTGTCGACGAATTATTTCCCGCAACAACCTTTCTTCCGTGTCTGCGTCCCCGGATGATTTTGGTCTTGCGGAGCTTTGCCTCTGAACAGGTCCATTAACTTTAAACATCTCTTAATTCGTTTTATGGCGAGTCCACTAGGCGGACCAACGCGAATTTTTCTCCAAAATCATCTTTTCACTTTTACTTGTTTACGCATTTCCAGTTGCATTTTAACACAAATTTCCTTTCTTCAAAATTCAATCTGGTTTGGGCCATTATACCTCAACCGTTAAAGCTGCAAGAAAAATAAAATTCACCGTTTTATCAGCTAAAACATTGTAGTAACTTTTTTTTTTGCGACACCCTGTAGTTACACTGGTGTACTTGTTCTAATAGAAACAACTTGCTTTTATTTTTGCTATGTAATTAGTTAGTTAGCGCTGCTTCTTTTTATATTTTATTTTACATCACACAAACACCACACAACACACTTTTTACAATGCACGGAATACCTTTTATCTTTTTTTAATACTTAATTTGTGGGTTTCAATTGAGAGTTCCTTTACCCACGTCATTTATGAATTACAGCTAACTCATTTCTGCCAAATACACGAGAGTCACTTACCGGTTGGGCGCATCCGCAACATCCCATTCCACTTTGCAAGTGGCACGCATGCGCCAACACAACTTTCATACCTGTTTCGATATTCTTGCAGTTTTAATTATTTATCTTTTTACACTAGTTGTGACGTAAAGGAAGTAATTAAATCGACTGCCACAACGTCACAGAATAAATGTAACTGCTCATTTCATAAAGTAAGCAACTGAATGTTGTCTTACGCAGTGCTGAAAGGTAACACTACAAGCATGAAAATGCACAACACTCAATGGATTCACGTGCATTTACGTATATGTCCTAATAGGGATATCTTCTATCTAATTATTTAATTTTTTACACTAGTTTTGACGTAAAGGAAGTATTGACATAGCGTCACAGAATAAATGTAACTGCGCGTTTCATCAAGTATGCAACTGCATGTTTTCTTACGATGTGCTGTTATGGAACA
>BGPR01000205.1:495293-513111 GCA_013235015.1 Araneus ventricosus
GATATCTTCTATCTAATTATTTAATTTTTTACACTAGTTTTGACGTAAAGGAAGTATTGACATAGCGTCACAGAATAAATGTAACTGCGCGTTTCATCAAGTATGCAACTGCATGTTTTCTTACGATGTGCTGTTATGGAACAATACAAGCATGAATATGCATGACACTCAATGGATTCAAGCGCATTTACGAACATGTCCTAATAGAGATATCTTCCATACCTATTGCGACATCCTCACAGTTTTAATTATTTAAAAAATTTTCACTGCTATGATATAAAGGAAGTAACTGAATTAACTGACGTGGCGTCACAGGATAAATTCTACTGTGCATTACATCAATCATGCATTTGCATGTTGTTTCACCATGTGCTGTAATGTAACACTACAGGCAGGAAAATGCACGTAGCGCAATAGATTCCAAAAATAAAAACTGACGTGGCTGTATTAGACGTGTATTATGTCATGTATTACGCATGGATATCCTGCATTTTGTTGAATACGAAGCGGTCATTAACCCTTTCTAAGGCAGTGGAAATTCACCAATTTTCAAATGCAACCTTTAAGGTTGGCGTAAGTTCTGACCAAATTTGTCGATGTAACAAAAACTCGGACGTTTCTGTTTCTTATTTCAAACCATAACGAAGTGCCTTGACTTGATAATTAATCATTAAGTAACTTAATTAACAAGAAATTAATGTCATCTAATAAGTTAAATGAGTTTCTTTTCTTAAATTAATCTCAATCCCAAAGTTATTTTATTATACCACTACTGTAAAAAATGGCCATTTAAAGGGTTAAAAAGAAATTTTTAAAATATGACCACATTCTGAAAATTTTATTACTTTCAGTAGAATTCGTGTATTCTACATGATATAAATTCATAATATCCTTTGTTCTATTACTTAACTCTATCGATACGGGATCTTCACAACCGTTCCTTCAAGCAAAAGACGGTGGAAGTCCGTAACGTACGAATACCCCTGTGAAGTTTCCACCCCCTTTCTTTAAGTGCGATTGATTTCACACCCGCAGTGCACGCTTTATTCGTTAGAGTGGCTCGCCCACAAGAGTTTGGGGAACAGGGGAGGGGAATCTTAGAATTCGGAGAGTGCCAGCTGTCATTGCGGTATCTGAGAGGGGAAGTGAATTTCTCTTATCTTTGAAAGAGAAACTCGGGCGTTCCCGTATTTTCAGATCTCTCTATTCCAATGGTCTTAGGAATCAGAGGGTTAATATTTATAAAGCGAATTTTTTTTGTTTGTTGACGTAGCTCTAAAATGTTATTTTTCCAAAAAAAAAGTGTCTGGTATTCCACATACATGTTAATTAAATCTGCGCGATTTCTATATGCACTGATTCTAGCTTTTATCCTTAAGTAGGCAAAGAAAAATAAAATAAAATAAATAATAATTTTAGCTGAATCGTTGATTGCAAAAACCACACGTTTTTTTCCCCCAAAATAACTTCGCTCATATTTCTTTCACATTCTAGAAGGGTATTTACATAATAGTGAAGCAATGACCAAACTCAAGTAAAGTCACATTATAGGTATATAAAATCTACCAAGTAAAAAAATAATAATCATTAATTTTAAAAAAATTAATCAGTTTTTTTAAAGCGCCCAGCATTTTGATAATATTAACTGGTGGATTCTGCAATAAAAGATTTAGTTTTAATTTTACGCCTACAGCAAAATAACGCAATCTCGCAAACAATTCGAAATTTTCAAGATTGCATTTCAACCAAAAGCGTCCCTGTCAATTTGCCGTCGCCATATTCCACAACTGATTCCCGACAAACGGTGATCTTTTGTCGACGAATATGGCATTCAGTAACAGGGCACTAATCGGTGTTTGCGTCCGAAATTTCGGAAGAACGTCACAGCAGCAATCAGAGACCAGCAGAAGCAGCTGGCTGAAATGGAATGCCGCAATCGATATAAGGGGGGCACGCGGGGAATCCTCTTTCTCGACGGTGCATCGGTAATTAATCACGAATAATAAGGAGCGCCGCTTCGCCTTTGCCGAGCTCGATAATTAATTTATGCCGCCTTTGCGGAGGCGGAATGCCAAGATTTGGCGCCCGATTAGCCTCTTTGGCGAAAAAGAACATCGTGGTTCGGCCAGAAACCAACTACAGTAGAACCTCGATTATCCGGACATTTAACAACCGAGGTTTCTGTTAACCGGACCGGTACAAGAAAATCGAAATGTGTTTTTAATTTTTTCAATAAATTCAACTAAATTTTCAGAAAAGGATGTCATAGTTGCCATTGGAGCGAAGGTTTGTAGAAGGTCAGAATCGGGAAGTGACATTTTCTGACTCAACAAATTATTAATAGAAAAAAAAAATGAAAACTAAGTTCCAATCTTAAACACTTCAATAATGATAATTGTAAATGTGTTGGAGAGTTTCTTGTTGTTGAACGGGAGAAAGTATTCTTTTGAGAACAATCTTAACATTTCGGAAGCTGGAAACGTAAAAATACGTTTTTTCGAATTCCCTAACATCAAAATTTTAATTCAAGAATTTGATTTGCGTACTAGTTTAGATACGTTGGACGTGTTAATAGATGTCTGCAGAATCCGTTAACAGTCCACTTATTCTTTTTATGGTATTAACATTGTCTAGAGCAAGCACAGTTACGGTTTGTCTTTTTAATACTTTCTCGTATACGAAGTATACAGAGAGAAAGTATTGTAATCGTCAAAAAATTCGAACTCGAGATTTTGACGAATCTCCACGTTTTAGACCTCCCTGAGTCCGAAAAACACAATTTTGGAATTATATCTGTCTGTGAACACGATAACTCGAAAACTTATTAGAGCTACCGGGATGAAATTTGGTATGTGATCTTTACACATAATATACAGGTTTCTAACAAATTTTGGACAAAATCCGTCTAGGGGAAGTCTGTCTGTCTCTCCGCGGTCATGCAAACACTATAACTCAAAAACTTGAATAGTTAGATGGATAAAATTTGGTACACAGTTTTATCATCATGAATGTAGGTCCGTATCAAAGTTTGAATAAAATCCGTCGAAGGGTTGATGGTCTCTCGGATTGTATAATCGCACACTTGTAAAAATTATATCTCCTAAACCCTTTGGCTTAGATAAATAAAAATTGGTATGACGGTTACTAACATGAATTATAGATCTGTGCCCAAATTTCGGTTCAATCGGTTAAAAAAAAACGCGTTCAAATTGCAGACTCAATTTGTTTACTTGCGTACTGGAAGCAATTTCTGCGCATGCGCAAGCTATTCAGCGATAGCGAACGAGGTGATTTTCTCCTGTTTTCTTTTCGCTCGCGTACGCTCTCGCATTAGCGGAGCTTGCTAGATTGCGATAGAAAATAAATATTGCTAAGTTTTAATACATACGCATCTCTTTAAATATGATTCTTCACCTAAATATTTTACAATCACTAAAATCTACAATGAAAAACCTTCTGATAGTCATTGCATTCTGGGTTACAGTAGGTTCTAATTTTTTATCCAAGCAGGGGGAGGGGAAATGACAAATTTTTGAGAAGTATACGAGAAAGTTTCGGGGAGGCCACTCCCGCTGGTTATTTGAGCTTGCATCTAATTCATATACAACACACAATGTGTTGAAGAATCATTGGGCAAATGCAAAGGAAACAGCAAAAATCAACAGCAATCGCGAATCCTCTTATCAAAACTATTTCAAAAAATGCAGGCAAGGAATTTGATGACTAGTAATAGAGTTTGTTAAAATATTAAGATGTGACAGTACTTGTGGACTTATTTTTATAATTTCAAATGAAAAATTTTGGAAAACCTTGTCAACAGAAAAGAAGTTATATTCTCTGTCAACGGAATTTTTGATTAACCGAGATAATAACGGTCCCAATCTAGGTTCTACGGTAATTTCAAATTAGATATTTTCGGCGAGAGAATATCGTTAATCAAAATATTTTATAAACCAATCCCAATCAAGGATAATTCAAAACACCGATTAGGTAGCAGAGATTTCATATTCCTTTTTTCTGTTAAACGTTATAAAAAAGTATGTATTACTGTGCTATGTCCATATTGTCGTGTATAATTCACATCGTTCATATATCGTCGATTAATATAGTTAGAACTTACGTTATAGAAAATGCTATAATAATCTCTATCTTCTAGAAAATTCATTTTTTATGGGAATATTGTAATTTTATTTACTTTTATCATATGAATATTTTTTCAGGACGTAATACAGTAAAAAATAACGAAAATAATCTTTTTTTTTTTAAGTTAAAATAAACGTCGTTTTTAGGTACAATACGAGACTAATTTGGGACGAACTTCATTTTGAACTGTGGTCAACTGCAGAGGTCGCCACGTGAGCCGGCACGTCCCTTCTATAAATTTCTACGCTTGTCTAACAGACTTAACGCATATACGTTGAATCTTTAGTGGAACAGGTTTCGAACCCGCGACAGTCCTGTTCCAAAACTGATACACTGTCACCAGGCCACCGTGGCCTAAATAGAAACCAGCGGAAGTGTCTCCCCTAAACTTTCTAGTATATTCCAAACACACGTAGAGAAAAAAAATAAGCTAAAAGGCAGTAAAACGAACAAGAACCCCAAACGCAGTGTGTGTGTGGGGGGGGGGAATAAGAGAAACGTCATACCACGATTTCCGAAGGTCGTCCAACGCGGAAGTGGAATTAGAAGGCGGCGTGATTACCAATAGGGCTCGGTGTAAGATAAAGAAAACGACATTTGCAATTTGAACGCCTTTTTTTTTAACCGATTGGCACAAAAATTGGACACAAATCTACCATTAAGGTAAGAAGGCCACATACCAAATTTCATTTATCAAAGTAATTTTTTAAAGAACTTTTTGCGTACAATAGTATGCGATCAGACAGACAGACAATCAATCCTTCGACGGATTTGGTCTAAAATTTGATACAAACCTACATTCCTGATGATAAAATGTGAATCAAATTATATCCACCTAGCTATTTAAGTTTGTGAGTTATAGTGTCCACATGAACACAGACATACAGACAGACTGACTTCCCGTGGACGGATTTTGTCCAAAATTCGATGGAACCTACAAATTATGTGTAAAGGTCACAAACCAAATTTCATCCATGTAGCTTTAATAGTTTTCGAGTTATCGTGTCCACAGACAGACAGACACAATTCCAAAATTGTGTTTTTCGGATTCAGGGAGGCCTAAAACGTGGAGATTCGTTAAAATCTCGAGTTCGAATTTTTTGACGATTACAATACTTTCTCCTTGTATACTTCGCATACGAGAAAGTAAAAAGAAGCAGCTTTGCATAAAAAAAATCCTCGGAGTTTTAATGAAAATATTATACACAGAATGAGCATCTCAGCAGTTACTACAAATTAACAAAAGGAAAAAACAGACTTCTCAATTCAATTACAGTGAAACCTCGGAAATCCGAAATTTCGAGTAATCCGAACATCTTTTTTTAATTTTCTGAAATTTTTTAATGAAATATAAAGGAGAAATATCAATCAGAAACAAAGCTAATGTTTATTCCTAACTTAGAAGAAGTATTCGAATTGGTATTTAAGAATAAATACAGCACCTTAATTAGTAGAAACAAACTCTGATATCTTCTTTTTACCCTCAACACGTTTGCCACTGTATGATGCGAATAGCCGTGTGCTCTTTCCATATGCCTTTACAGAGCACTTACAGTAAATAATCTACTGCATTTGGTATATCGAGAGTATTTTACTGAACTTTTCGGAATCCTAACAAAGGCCAGTTCTAATTAGTTCGGATTCCCGGAAATTTACTGTACTTGAATCATAAGAATTACGATTCACTCTGGCTTAATTAATAAAATGTTTTTTCATAATTATTGCTGTGTTTAAAAAGAAACTATTAAACAGAAAAACATAACGACTTTTGTTATCGTCGAGGTAAAAATCTAATTCTAAGATAAGAAGTAACAAAACCCAAAAGTTAGTATTTCTTATTTAATTATCCTGCTTACCTTATTCTTCTTGCAAGCTAATTCATTTTAAATACTACCTGCTGGAAACAAATACAAGGAATTTTCTTGCGATTAATGAGGCATGAGCTCTAGCATAATGTATCATTCACTTAGATGGGATAATTCCGAATAATGGAGTCAATTCATGCATAAGTGATACACGTCAAATGCGACACGCCATTTAAGTTTTGGAATTCATTACACATTTTGCAAAAAGGGCATTAGATTATATGCGCAGTTACGTTCGTGATGTGACTACGTTGTCACATGAATGGATTCCATTACAAATACAGTAGTACCCCGAGAATCCGAACATCTTTTTCATAATTTTCTGAAAAAGTTTACTCAAAAGTGAAGGAAAAATAATAACTACGAATCGGACACAAAGCTAATGTTTATTCCTAACTTAAAAGAAGTATTTTAGTCCAGTCAACGAAGGTTCAAAATGGAGGTGTGAAAAACATTAAATCATATAGTCTTGAAAACTGGTACACATGTTCGTGAGGGGCTCCTGATGAACATACTAAAAGTCCCCTGTTCTGGGGGGGGGGGGGGCTTTCGCCGCCATCTTGGATTTCATCCCCCTTTCTAGTTTTTCTTGAATATCTCGAAAACAATTCAATTTTCAAATTACATGTGATTTAACAAATTAAAGAGCGTATAATTTCCATATAAATGCATGCTTTTATTTTTCTTCTAGCTTAAATAATTTTTGAGATAATTGGTCTCAAAGTGGACGAATTTGCAAAAAATCTTAAGTTGAAAGTCCAGTCAATGAAGAGTTTGAAAAAAAATTAATCATAGAATTGTGAAAATTGGTACACATGTTCGTGAGGGCCTTCTGATGAACATACAAAAAGTACCTGGTCCTGCGGGGAGAGCTGGCGCCGCAAGCATGCGTTTCTAGGGAACTTTACGTTCTATAATTTTCTGATTACATGTAATTTAAAAATTTAATAGTTTTGAAGATATTCAAGAAAAACTAAAAAAAAGGGGGACAAAATCTAAGATGGCGGCCAACTTCGAGACCCATTATCTGGGAAACAATTACAGCTAGAAGAAAAATAAAAGAATTCACTAGTAGGGAATTTTACGCTCTTTAATTTGTTGAATCAATAGTAATTTGAAAACTGAGTAGTTTTCGAGATCTTCAGCAAAAACTTAAAAAAAGGGGGGATAAAATCCAAGATGACGGCGCGAGCTCCTCCCCCCCGTAGGACGGGGACTTATAGTTTGTTCATCAGAAGCCCCTCACGAACATGCCCACCAATGGTCTTAAGCAGTATTACTCAAAAAAAAAAAAAAAAAAAAAATGGTGGACCAATGTGCGCTTCAGGAATGAAATAATTGACGTGGTCGGACTGACAACTCCAGGTTTTCTGCCAAGCGAAATAAAAATTTCCTCTCCAGGAAAGCAACTTCCCCCTATATTGAAGTCAGACTTCTGCCTCAGATGATAACATGCTCCAAGGTCGTTTTGACCAACAGAAAATGCCATACTTCCCGTTTCCATGAGTCCATAGACTTTGCTAGATATGCTAAGCTAAATGGGGGGGGGGGGGGTTAGCTAACCCCCAAGAGCCATATAGTTTTTAATGCTTATCATATTTAAACAGATAATCCACATTTTAATTTTCATTGCCTGCGATTCTTCCATTTATCGTCTTAAATCTGCAAGACTAGTGTGATAAACCAATGTCGGAGGGGGTGGGTTGGAAGCATTTAGGCTCAGGGGCCTTTCATCTTCCGCTACAAATGGAAATGAATGGTTAATGACATAGAAAATGTAATGTACCTAAATTTAGTTAATTTAAAGGTTTATTACTTATATCATCGTGATGTTTAAAAAAACACACGGTCATAACCAGTCGACAACAGACTCTTCATGTGTGAGAACCATCTAAATCAAACATTTGTACTCTTTTAAGATCTATTCAATTTTCAACAACATTTAAATAAATTTTGCCTCGATTATGTTGCTTCCATAAATCCATCCATACCAAAAACTCTAAGTTTTGGGGAAAAAAGGAAAATTTCTTTATTGTTTTTCGACTGAATGCATTGTACAGCAGTAAAGTTTTTGAGCAAATTATTACTGTCTAAGTCTTAAAAAAATATTAACTGAAGATTACCGAGGGCACAAGGTACGAAATATTTTTGCTAATAAAAATAATTCAGAAATAGAAACAATATTTTGTAATCTTTTAGTTTTGACTTCGAATTAGTCGAAATAAATTCGAATTATAGAAGGTATTTTAACATTAGGTTAAGAGGATATTTAAGGGACCAAAGAAAGAATTAGAATTACGCACGAATTCTAAATGAAAAATTTTAAATTACCGAAGTGACCCTGTATTACAAAGTAAAGAAATGGATGACAGCTTAGCATTATTTCAATAGGAAATTTAAGGAACCACAGAAAAAATTCGAATTGCCAACGAATTCGAATTGAAAATGTTCGAAGGTATCCCTTCTTGGTCGGTGTCGCATGTCATACGTTTGAGTTTTTTGTGTCGGTACGGTCAGCGTCGCATACAATGCGACGCAGAGAAAAATTGCCTCCTTAAAAGTGAATTCGTCGCTACTTATAAGTCTCGTTATATTCCGCGATTTTGACAATGTAAGCCATAAGATAATCGGCAATAAATGATTTCAATATTGTTTTTACGCTCTGATGGCCAAGAAAGATAGAAAAGCGGTTTTCATGGTAAGGTGGTAAAACCATTTAAAAATATTTCTTACACATCATTAATAATTTTTTTTCATGCAGATATTTATCTCAAACACCTAATAGCAATAGATTTGAAAAATATGTTATCAGAGAGTATTTTGTTTTAATTTAAAACTTGGGTGCATTGCAGTGAAAACTGGAGATCAATGAACGGGATATCAAATGTATGAGTACCAATGAGTCAAGCAAAAACTGCTTACTGACGAAAATATTTTGCATTTTCGAATTCAGGATAGAACATATATTAATTTTCATCAACAAAAAAAAAAAGTCTTTTTTGGGTCGAAAATTCGGGAAAAAAAATCCAATCAAGAAGGGATTAAATACTTCACTTAAGATCACGGAGGATACAGAGTATGGGCATATTTTAGCTAATGAAAACAATTCATAAATACAAACATTTTTTTTAGAATTTTTAGTTTTGACTTCCAAATTTTTTAGAAGAAATTCGAATTATAGATAATATTTTAACATTTTAATAAAAAATTTAAGGGACTAGAGAAAAAATTCGGATTACCAACAAATTCGAATTGAAAATATTCTAATTATTCAAGTTCCACAGTATAAAAAAATTAAGTTCTTACAAAGTAAAGCATTAATTATATTTTAGAGAATAATTTAAATTCCCCCCACGCCTTACTCATGAGAATATAAACAAGCAGGAGAACCGGGGGGGGGGGGAAGAATAGCGAAAAAGAAACTAAAAGTCAGAGCTTCGCCACAAAAACCGTGGCAGCGCCAAGTTGCAGAAACGCGGCAACCTCCGGCAGCGCCCGTATGCAAATTACGATTCCATTCATTAATACGCAATAAAGCCTACCCAGCTCACGCAGACGACTTCCCTTCCACGTCCACCCCCCAGGCAAAACGGGATTACAAAAGCACAGAATTTCCCGAATTACAGCCCGAATAATTCCATCTGCATAACTTTCACCCTCGCAAAAAGAAAGCTCTTCATCGCTAAAGTTCAGAAAAGAGCTCTCTAGTTCTAACCTCTCCATGTCTGAGGCAATATCTCAATTTTAATGAAGCTATGCTCGGTTACTCTTTTCTACATTCTTTTCATGTGGCGTGTGCGGTTAAAAAGCGGCCATTTGCATAAAACATACCTGGGTGTGCGTTTTTGTTCCCCTTACAGCGAATCTTGGAAGGCGATGCATCAGTTTTAATGAAGCTGTACTACAAGAGGTTTCTTTTGTGAGGTGATCTGTCAGGAGATGCAGTTAGATGTGACAGAGGAGTTAGTTGGGATGCAGATTTTTGGCCAATTTTTAGAGGCATTTGTTACGAAAACAAAAAATCTATAGCGCATAAAAATATTTCAACAACGGCGTTAGCTGGTTAATAATTCCAATGAAATTTCTGAATTACGACAGTTATGGCTTGTAATTGTTCTACATAACTGCGTCTCCCCCCCCAATGTAAATTTTCCAGCATTTTAAAAGGGTCATTTATTGGTGATTATAATGGAAATGAAAAAATACCATGTAGGGAATGAAAAATACCAAACAGAATAAATAACTGTTAAGTTTTCGCTTTGAATAGACGAGTAAAAATTTTGTAAGAAAATAACAAAAATCGAAAAGCCAATTTAAAAAAGTTGCAGTTTGTTTCCCTCCATATGTGGTTACATTAATTTATCAAACTTTTATGGTTTTGGGGAAATACATTCTGTAATTTTACATAATTATTTTTTACAACAATCTTCGATACCGCAGCATGCCAAATAAAAAAAAAAATAAAGGAGGTTCTGCATAACTGCGGTTCTCACTATGATCACCCTCCTCTATTTTAAATTTAAGTGCGTAATACCCATTGTTTGCTATTACCATGAAAATAAAAATAGAGAAATGACAACGACAAAAATAATTTTTCAAATTATGTTTTAAAAATTTACGTAATAATTGAGCAAGTAAATAACAAGAGTTGAAGTGCTAACATTAAACCGAAACACAAGTATTTTCGTTCTTGTCCGAATAGAGTAGCGTATCACATTTTTACATTTTTTCAAAGCTTTTTGGTAATTGCACAGTATATTTGGTAATAACACGTCAAAATCACAGCAATTGGTCGTCTAGTAACATGGAGAAATAAAGAACATTTTCTTGCTTTTAGATAAATTTTATGCCAACTTCGGAGACCAACCTATAGAAGTATTTTCCTTATAGAAGTTGTGTCAAGTCATTCATCTCAAGTTATCATGTCTCTCAAGTCACTTTATTTTTACAACAGATTTAACTATCATTTGTGGCAACTAAGGCCACAGTAATCCATAGAAAGGGAATTTTTAGCACGCACTTTCCGATGGGGAATTCAAACACAGACATGACACAGGCTTGGAACAAAAAAAGCGGAACTTCATAAATAATGAATAGTGTCAAACATAAACACTGAGAAGTAAAATAAGTATGATTAATTGAACACTAAAATGAATAAATTTATACAAAAAGTGCTTGAGATAGTAAAAATAGTGTAGAATTATTATATAAAAGAAAATTAATGGATGAAAAATGAATCACGTAGAAAGTTTTGTTAAAATAAAAACTATGGTAAAAATTATCTCATTAAAAAAATACAGTCCTGTAAAAACTTTATTTATACATTATTTTAATCCTTTTGTTTTTAATTTTTTCAGCTAACAGTTTAAGCTTTCTTTTATGCTTCAGTCTGATATTTTCCTCCATTTTAAAAATTTTGTTATTGCTCTCTTTCTTTGATTGGGGTTTCTCTTTTATTTTTTTCCACCATTTCGACTTTCTTATAATCTAGTTCCTCTTAGTAACATTTACTTGATGATCTTAAATGTTTGCACATGTTACTATCAATAGCATCAGGCAAAAAATCTTTTTTTCTAAAATACTCCACAGCAGACTCCTCTTTGCTCATCATTTTGTATTCAACACTCTGAATTAAAGAATATTTTTCAATATACATTCTTTCTGATCTATCAGATCTGACATTATGTTGAATGTGCACACGGCGCGCAGTTTTTGTTTGCATGCTACTCGCGTCTTTTGCGTGCGCACTTCCCAACACACTACCAAAAATTTTAATGCATACTTGCATCAATCCCAAGAATGATAAAATTATATGCCGAATACGTTGAAATCCGCGGAAATGTGTCATGTCTCCAATCAATATGGATAAAAAAATAGACGCGTGAGGGTCAAGCATGGAATCGGTGGAATTGACCTATTTAAAATGTTATTATTATTTTCTAAACGTTGTGTTTTTGTGAGGTGATCACAAAACAAAATGGTTAAAAGAAAAAGGTCTGAATTATTTAATAATAAAAGGAACACACGAATGTAATGGACGTTGGGTTTTAGCGCAACACCATTCATGTCACTAGGAAGGTTTACCATATCCAATCCAAAGGAAGAACTGCGCAGTTGAACGCAAGCAGCTCTGAAGACATTGCTGGTATGTAAAAAGAGTTAATCATTTATGATTCATTCATTGCTCTAAATTACTTATCAGCAGTGTTATAAATAATTTCAAAAATTCAAATTTAAAAATCATGTGAAGCCTCAACAAGGAAATGATGAAATATGAAAAGCAAATATTTTTTAAAAAATATTACAAACATTTTTTCCTCATAACCAAATACATCAATTTTTATCATTTTATATTTTGGCGGTATTATGTTTTATAAAGTGAATTAAAATATAAGTAGCTACAAAAAGACTTCAAAACTCATTGTGAATGTCCAACGCCGTTGTTAGAGAAGTGCTTGAAGTTTTTTTAAAACCAAGTTCTACCAAGAACGCGCATGAGTAGTATCGACGTCTGCTATAGACCGCTTTTCGCATCAATGATACGCTGACAGCCAGTTAGCATGTATTCCATGACCTGCAATTCTAAATAGCCGAACATGCGGCCATTGAACATTTTTACTTAGGAATGTATAACAGAAGAAAAAAAAATCCAACTAGTGAAAATTGGAAACAGCGTATGAATGTAACAATTTATATAACAACAAAACAAATGTTACTAAACTCTTCGCAAGTCAATTGTAGTTGGAAGACCAGTAGACCCATCAATGGTGCTCATACTGAATTTTATGAACCCGAAAAGAAATGTGGATTTTTCCTTTTAAGTGCAACTGAAATCATGTGTGGTTCTCTCAGTACCAATCATAACTTTTGGAGGTCTTTAATCCTGTCATCCTTAATATATATATTTTCTTTCAAATCCATTCATAATCGATGGCACGCGTGGTTAAAAAAGACAAATAACAGAAGCACGGTTATTCACAAGGAATTTTTTTTTTAAGTTTTAGTTATATAAACGTCCCGCTTTGAAGCAACACGAGGGCTATTTTGGGAAGTACCTCGTAATTTTGAACCTCGGCCAGATGACGAGGACGATACCTGCGCTGGCATCCTCTCTCCAAACTTCCGCACCACACAAACGGGAGGACGTTTTCCCCCTATGTATTATTTAACGTGCAACAGACCCAATATACGACGAATCTTCAGTGGAATCGGGTTTCGAACCTGGAAACTCTCCGGCTCCGAGGCCGATACCTTACCATTAGGCCACCGCGGCCTCTTCACAACGAGAAGATTAATGAGAACAACATAACAGCACATTTTTTTCTAACAAAACACATGTAAAGAAACACTTAAGTTTGATTGCAGCGGTTGATATAATAACATCACAAATGCTACGAAATTCTCGGCAAGTCAACTACCATCACAGCCATGAATGATGAGCCCTCACGAACCAGAAAAGAAACTTGAAGATTCCCCCACTTTAATGCAACTAAAATTTATAACTAATAATCCGTAGTTCTTTTCAGTGTCAATCATTGCTGTTGATATATTTATCCCGGTCACACTCTATAAAAGCAAACAGTGTTACCCCCATGTTAAGTACGCCGAAGCACCCGGGGTACTGAATGACAGCCTCTGCAGTAGCTCGAGTACTGAGGCCGGAGTTCAAGTAGCCCATCACCGGGCCACGGCCCGACATCTCCCGAAGGCGGTACGTACTAGCACTGGAGGGAGGTAACACAACACCCACCATTATTATAACTCCACAGGAAGCGAGTGCCCACTTACTCATCCGGTGGCTACTCATCCGTGAACTCGCGGCGCACTCCGGGTGGTCACACTGCATAAGCAAGATGATACAGAATAGTTGTTCAATAATTTGTATGGAGGTCAGAAGTACAAAACCACATAATAATAACATAGGCACAAGGCCGCAAATGCAAAGTACGAACGCTATAAGAGTCGCTGTGACAGTTTAGCAAAAAGCCATAGCGTTAATTGATTTTCCAGGTCGTTTCATGAACGAAACTAAATTTTCAAGGGACGGTGTGGTCATTCTGCATAGTTAGCATCTTTAGACGTTTGAAAACCCACGAGCAACAAGACAATATGATGCACAATAACAATTCAGCATCAAAATTTGGGCTGGCAGTGTGGAAGATGGTTTGCTCGGCTCATATTTGCTGTCAACACGACTCGACAGGAGAACCTATAGCATTATTCTTGGAGGAGGTGTTTCCAGAGTGAAATTCCAAAAGGTATTCGCCGTAACATGGAGTCCTGCAATATGTGGTGCCCTCTTCATTTCGCTACTTTATTGTCACAGAACCCCTGCCAAACGTTTCTCTTGCGACCCCATTTTCTTAAGTAACCAGCGGGAGTGGTCTCTCCTAAACTTTCTCGTATACTCCTAAAACATGTAGAGAAAAAAATTTAGCTGAAAGGCAGTAAAATGAACAAGAACCCCTAACGGAGTGGAGTAAAAAAAATAAGTGAAACGTCATACCACGATTTCCGAAGGTCGTCCAACGCGGAAGTGGAATTAGAAGCCGGCGTGACTACCAATAGGGTTGGGTGTGAGATAGAGAAAAATAAATTTGCAATTTGAATGAATTTTTTTTAACTGATTGACACAAAAATTTGTCACAAATCTACCATTAAGGTAAGAAGGCCACATATCAAATTTCATTTCACAAAGTAATTTTTTAAAGAAGTTATTGCGTTCAAAAGTTTGCGATTATACAGACAATCAGTCAATCATTTGACGGATTTGGCCCAAAATTTGATACGGTACCTACATTCCTGATGATAAAACTGTACCAAATTTTATCCATCTAGCTATTGAAGTTTCTGAGTTATAATGTTCACATGACAGCGGACAGACAGACTTCCGTAATACGGATTTTGTCCAAAATTTGACAGAAAGCTACGAATGATGTGTCAAGATCACATACCAAATTTCATCCATGTAGCTTTAATACTTTTTGAGTTATCGTGTTCACAGACACACGGACAGATATAATTCCCAAATTGTGTTTTTCGGACTCAGGGAGGTCTAAAACGTGGAGATTCGTCAAAATCTCGAGTTCGAAATTTTTGACGATTACAATATTTTCTGGTATACTTCGTTTACGAGAAAGTAAAGACGGCTTATTTGTGTATGCCTGACTTCCCTGCAAGTTATTTAATAGTTGTTTGGAATCATACTGTACATTTGCTCTCTAATCCACTGAAAATCTACGACACGCATGGTTAGTAAAAAGACGAATAAATAAATAATAAAAGTACAGCTATGCACAACGAGAAGATTAATGAGAACAACGCAACACCATAGTTCTCCAACAGCACAGATGTAAAGAAACACTTAATTTTCATTGGCTTCCGTGCTAATCACGAACAACTTAAAAACAAGATAGCGAACAGAACGCTTTTCCCACCCTTAATAATCCAGTGAATTTTTCCGTAGCAAAACTTGCAAATTAAAATATGCACTTTAAATTAATGATGCTCAGCGAAACTTAATGGGTTTTCGAATCGCGTTGAAGCTCGCTTAATGACTTTCCAAAAAGCAAGGTACCAACGAAACGTGAAAACACCTCCCATTAAAAATTAAACTGTATAATAGATGAAAGCAAAAAAATAAAACTGATAGTGCAAACGCACTCGTTACGTCTCATTCATTAATTACTGATGATGTTTCAAATTATTTGAGTTTTGGATGATGATTTCGCTTCTTTCCTTCAATTTCGCTTTTCAAATATTAGAAAATGAAATGCTTGTCTACTCATGCAGAAAATGTGGATGGATTAGCCTTTGGAAAATATTCAAAGGCCTCGGGAAGTAGATGAGAATAATACAAGTAACTCTCAATAAAGATAAAATTTTTATATATTTATTCATAAATATTACTCGACTGATCCTTATTTAAGAGTGTTCCGATTTGCAGTCTAGTGAGTGGAAGATTTTTCTATAGAACAGACATTGGAGTATGATAAATTGAAGTATCCGTTAATTAATTGTTGATGAATCACTCCTTCAACACTTACACAAATATTAGAAAATGAGGTATCTATTTATTATAATAGAAAATGTGGATAGATTAGCCTTAGGAAAACATTTAAAGGCTGTGAAGTAGATGGGTATAAAACAAGAAACTCTAATCAGATATGTGTCGAAACTATAACAAAACTTTAGAAGATTTATTCGTAAATATTGTTGCTTCTTATTTGAAAGAGCTCGTATTTTCAGTGTATTGAATGGAAGTTTTTGAATAGAATAGATATTGGAATATGATAAATTGAAGTATCGGTTAATTAAATGTTGATGAATCACTTTCTCCAACACTCTCACAAATATTAAGACATGGATAGGGTTACCATACATCCGGATTTCAAGCTCACGTCCGTACTAGTGTCCGGATCTTCAAAATGTTCGAATTTACTCCAGTGAATGAGGCGAGAGAAAATTTGGTTGCAATTAAGAAAATCTGACGTATTTGAAAAAGCTGACGTCATTCCGCTAATGAAAGAAAATTCATTATTTACACTGTTTACATCCATTATTGATGAGAAAGCGGATGAGCCTTGTTATCCAGAATCCAGTTAAAACTGAAAATCAAAAGTTTTGGCAGTTTTATTTTAATTCCGTTTTCCTTTATTATAATTTTGAATAATCAAATATTAATAAAAAATTTTCTTTGAATTCTGTCGGCTTAAATGTTTTTTCATTTCTTCAAACTCTGTGTGTTATGAAAGAGTCATTGTTAAGCAGATTTTAGAATTTTAAACTATAATGTGACCCAACCCTTTCTGACGTATCCAGATTTCAAATAAAAAAAAATTATGGTAACCCTAGACATGGGGCATCCATCTATCTCTTACAGTAGAAAATTGGGATAGATTAGCCTTTGAAAAATATGCAAAGACTTCGTGAAGCAATTGGGTTAAAACTCTCAACAAATAGACGTCAAAACTATGTCAAATTTTTAGTTAAGATTCATCCATAAATATTGCTCCAGTCAAGTGAAAAGGAGATGTTTATATAGGACAGACACTGGAATGTGACAAAGTCAGTTAATTACTTACTGAGGAATCATTCCAAATAAACATCAGAAAATGCTTTTCATTTCAGAAAATGCTTTGTTAAGCAGATTTTAGAGTTTTAAACTATAATATGACCCAACCCTCTCTGACGTGTCCGGATTTCAAATAAAAAATTATGGTAACCCTAGACATGGGGCATGCATCTATCTCTTACAGTAGAAAATTGGGATAGATTAGCGTTTGAAAAATATGCATAGACATCGTGAAGCAACTGGGTTAAAACTCTCAGCAAATATACGTCAAAACTACGTCAAATTTTTGGTTAAGATTCATCCATAGATATTGCTCCAGTCAAGTGAACAGGAGATGTTTATATAGGACAGACACTGGAATGTGACAAAGTCAGTTAATTACTTACTGAGGAATCATTCAAAATAAACATCAGAAAATGAGGAAGCTATCTATTACAATAGAAAATAAGGATGAATTAGGCTTTGGGAACCATTCAAAGACATCTTGAAACAATTAGGATAAAGCAAACTCTCAACAGATATATGTTGAAACTATCATAATTTTTTAGAAGGCTTGTTCCTAATTATTCTTTAATGGCTCTTTATTTCAAAATACATCTATTTCCGAGTCTAGGGAATAAATGATTTTTGAATGCACAGCGAATGAAGTATCAGTTGATTAAATGTTGATAACCATACTGTAAGTCAGCGACAAAGTCTAGGGAATAAATGATTTTTGAATGCACAACGAATGAAG